>PVJI01009370.1:0-65929 GCA_004026765.1 Micronycteris hirsuta | reverse complement strand
CCAGAAGGAGAAGAACAACAGCAAGAAATTGAAAACTTATTTGAACAAATAATGAAAGAGAACTTCCCCAATCTGGCAAAGGAAAGAGACTTCCAGGAAGTCCAGGAAGCCCAGAGAGTCCCAAAGAAGTTGGATGCAAAGAGGAACACACCAAGGCACACCATCATTAAGTTACCAAGATTAAAGATAAAGAGAGAATCTTAAAAGCAGCAAGAGGAAAGGAGACAGTTACCTACAAAGGAGTGCCCATAAGGCTATCAGCTGATTTCTCAAAAGAAACCTTACAGGCAAGAAGGGGCTGGAAAGAGGTATTCAAAGTCATGAAAGGCAAGGACCTACATCCAAGAATACTCTATCCAGCAAAGCTATCATTTAGAATGGAAGGGCAGATAAAGTGCTTCCCAGATAAGGTCAAGTTAAAGGAGTTCATCATCACCCAGCCCTTATTATATGACATGTTAAATGGACTTATCTAAGAAGTTAAAGAAGATAAAAAATATGAACAGTAAGTGACAACAAACTCACAGCTATTAACAACTGAACCTAAAACAAACAAAGAAACAAACTAAGCAAACAACTAGAACAGGAACAGAACCACAGAAAATGGAGATCACATGTAGGGTTATCAGTGGGGGAGTGGGACAGGGAGAGAGGGGGAAAAGGTATAGAGAATAAGTAGTATATATGGTAGGTAGAAAATAGACAGGGGGATGTTAAGAATAGTATAGGAAATGTAGAAGCCAAAGACTTATATGTACAACCCATGGACATGAACTAAAGGGAGGGAATGTGGGTGGCAGGGGGTGTGCAGTGTGGACTGGAATGAAAGGGGAGAAATGGGACAACTGTAATAGCATAATCAATAAATATATTTTAAAAAATAAAAAGTATTTATTGAAATTCTATCAATTTTTAGTAAAAAATATGACAGAATACTACTTTGCTCCAATGTCTTCTCATTTATACTATATTAATAGAACCCTTAGAATAACAGTTATACACTTCTCCACCTACCCTAATGTGAATAAGTTCTGGCTAATGGGGTGTGAGGGGAAGTAATGTGTGAAACTTTCAGAATGTGTCCTTAAAGGGAAGGGGTCTGCCCCTTCACCAACATTCCTTCTCCCCACCTCCTCTTCTTCATCTTGCTGTTCTCAGTGCGGACATGGTGGCACACCTCCTTGACCAAGTGGACTTCAGGACATAACCTGCAGATGACAAAACAAGAAATTAAAGGGTGCCTATGCCCCAGATGACCACATTGAGCAGCACTTGTATACTAACCTTAGACACCTGTCGAGAAAAGCAATCCACCATGGCCCCGAGTAACCCTGCACATCCTTTTTGGGACTACTTGTTGGCCGATCATTTCTCAGGGTTGGGTTTGCAATAAGCAGGCTCAAGGCTGAGGTAACATCATCTCTCAGACGAAGAACAGGCTGGCTTGCCACTTATTATAAAAGCGGTCGATTCCAGCTATAAGGCAAACCCACTGTGTGTATAGTGTCCACCTTGGTCCTTCGACGTTGGACTCCATGAGTCTTGAAGGACATGGGGAACCAGCACTGACATGTGCATGCTGTTTGCTATGCAGTGAGTACTAAAATCCTCAGATATTAGGGTAAAATCCCAGAACTTAACATTCCTATCTCTGGACTGTTCCTAGGGAAAAAATCAACTTGTACCTCTCTTAAGGTGCTGTTATTTTGGGCCTCTGTTATAGGCAGTAAAACGCAATCCTAATTAATCAAAGAGTAACCTTTCAAAGTTTTGATTTGGAAAAAAAAATGTTTACAATACCTCATCGGAAACTTATTATTCAAGCTGAGCTAAATAAGACCTATACAAAAGCCAGAAAACATAAGAGTGAGCGGTGACTGCTGCTTGGGACCTCTTGAGCAAGTGTCACTTAGGAATTCAGAAGGTCATGCGCTGACTGGTCCTCGTGGTTAGTAGAGATCAAAGGTAGTGGATTAAAGGTTCCTGAATCACACTGGCAAGATCATGACAGTGAATTCTCCACAATTCTTTGAGGGAGATAATTTTAAAATACGGCTTAAGTGTTACTTTCTGCCGAGAATGATATTCACCTACGCTTTTTGATACAAGATTCCGTATTATGAGGAATGGAGTCTTGATAAATTTGGAGAGCAGTTCCCTGAGCTGCAGGGATGAATCTGCTTCAGGCTAGGCTGAATCTGAGCTAACATTCTTCCTAGAATGTTGGCAGCTCTTGTCCTTTGAAAAACAGCAGAGTAAATGGAAATGTGCAGAAGGGTTCAAGCAATGTTGCACCACTACCACATTAGTCAGGAGACCAAGGCATACAAAGATAAAACAGAAATAGAAGTGAGGATGTGGTGACACTTGCTACTGAACCACTGACAAAATGTTGAAAGCTCTTTTGAGACACAGATATTTTGATGTGTCAAAATGGTCTAGGTGCTTGAACATTCTGATGAAATTGGTCCCATTACTCTTTTTGGTGGGTGCATGTTGTTTTTGCTTGGGCAGCATGCATTCTCTCTTTGGGAATAGCATCCTGATTGTCACTTGGGAAATCACCTGTTCCCCACTCTTCCAGTCTGTGTTGTTGAGTGAGGCTGACTACCACACCAAGCACCAGGTAGTGGGTTCAGAAAGGCACGTGACCGAGTGAGATTCAATGCTAGGACTTCTGTTGCTTCTGTTGAGATTTTTATTTGAATAACATAAGTCTGGGAATACTAGAAATCATAGGTATAAAGAGCAGTCCTGAAAATAGGGCCATCACAGTAGGAAACAGAACCAGGAGGAAGAGAAATGCCAAGTCTTACTGATACAGTTTTAGGCCAGATCCAGCCATGCCTGAAGGCAGATCCATCCCTCGACTTTTCACTTTGTTAGCCAATAAGTTCTCTTTTTGTCTAACCCAAGTTTGAGTTGGTCTATACCTTCCAGAAATAAAAAAAAGTTCTGACTCTTGAAGGTATTGCTGTCACAGGGATACCTAGAAGAGGCTATTTAGTTTGTATAAAAGGAAAGAATGTGCTCAGACCTACTGAAGCTCCAAATCTATAAATAGGTCCCACATTTGAGTCAGAGGGAGTAGAAGAGGGATTTGTTTTGAAGCTGCTTTACATAAAATTGATTAATATTTATTATTCATATCAAGGAATGGGAGGAAGAAAAGACACGCCCCCAGCCACTCCCTTAGCCTCACTACTGACTCAAAGTAAAGAAAGATCAGTCAACAGAGTTTCCAGAGTCTAATACATATCTGACTGTCAGTGCTTACCAGGGGCAGAATGACACAGTGGAAAGTGTTCTGGGTTCAAATGCTGGCTCTGCACCTTAACCAAGCTAAATGGCCCTGGACTAATGGCTTAAATTCAGGGAGATCTGGCCAGTTTTGTGATTTTTTATGTTTGATATAAATGACATATTTGCAACCTTCTGCTACCGCTTTTTTCTCCTTAACATCAAAATTATGAAATTCATGCCTGAGGACTGGTGGAGCCCTAGTGCATTCATTTTCCTGTTTTGTCATGTTCCTGTTACGTGGATATACCATAATTTTTTAATTCATTTTTCAACTGTTGGACCTTACATTGTTCCCACGTTTTTATTCTAACACATACTACTGCTATAAATATTCTTATGCCCATATGCAAAACATCATCTAGGGTACATTCCAAGGAATGAAATTTCTGGGCCTTGGCCATTGCTGAGTTATACGCGATTTGACTTTATTAGATGTTGACAAGTTGCTGTCCAGAGTGGTTTTATCGACTGAGACTTTCACCAGATTTGTATGAGAGATGCTTCACATCCTTTCTGGCATTTAAAAAATATTTTTTAGTGACCTATTAATCTGTTCTAGGCACAGGGATGTAGCAGTGAAAGTTCCTGCTCTCTCGGAGCTTCCATTTTCTCAGCAGGATACATATGACAAATAAATGAAAGAAAATATATATAAACATAATAGGCCCAGAAGTGATCAGTGCCTTGTTTTCAGGGTATGTGGGTGCCAAGGACCAGCTCTTCTCCTTGGCCCCTCTTTACCTTACTGTATAAGTGAATGCAATAACTTCTTGAGCTCAATGTGAGCTAATTCCAAAAGCCAATTTACAAAAATTTGTAACTACTATCAAAATTAGAAGATGAACATTTTACATGGTGTAATGAGTTAGAATTTACAGAGTGCTTTGGAATCCATGCTCTCAGTTGACCTCAATACTAGACAACATATAAGGAAGTGGTTAAATGCTCCTATCTCTGCAGTCAAGCTGCTTGGGATCAAATCGTGGTTTCCTGACTTACTAACCATGTGACCTTGAACAAGTTACTGAACCACTCTAAATCTCAATTTCTGTATCAGATAATAGTGCCTGACTCATAAGGATGCTTATTTTTTTTTTTAAAGATTTTATTTTTATTTATTTTTAGAGAGAGGGGAAGGGAGGGAGACAGAGAGGGAGAGAAACAGCAATGTGTGGTTGCCTCTCACATGGCCCTCATGGGGACCCGGCCTGCAACCCAAGCATGCGCCCCGACTGGGAATCGAACCGGGACCCTTTGGTTCCCAGCCCGCACTCAATCCACTGAGCTACACCAGCCAGGGCTCATAAGGATGCTTATTATGCTGCCTAGTAAATTTTTTGTACTTCATATTTAGTAGCAATCAATTAATAATAATTGGATGGGCCAATCATGTGATTTTACTCCCATTTAATAGAAGAGGAAACTGGGGTTCAGAGTAGTTGAACAAATTGCCAGTAAGTTCTAGTGCCTTTGAAACCAGGTCTTCTGACACCAAAGCCAATTCTCCGCTACAACATTGTACTTATGAATGTATCATGTATTCATTCAATAATAATTTTTTAAAGATGTTATTTATTTAGTTTTAGAGGGGAGGAAGGGAAGGAGAAACAGAGGGACAAAAACATTAATGTGTGGTTGCCTCTCTTGCACTCTCTACTGGGGACCTGGCCTGCAACCCAGACATGTGCCCTGACTGGGAATCGAACCAGCAACCCTTTGGTTCTCAGGTCTGCACTCAATCCACTGAGCTACACCAGCCAGGACCCATAATTATTTATTGAGCATCTAATATTGCTGGCCACTGCTTGGTGCTAGCAAATTCTGAAATAATCCTGATATGAATGATCACCTTTGGGCAACCTTGAAATTGTAACTACCTTGAGACCAGCCTAGCACTTCATTTCATCCCGCATGGACTGGTAATAAATTTTCAAGATTTTACTGAAGTTTTCATGGAGGATAGAGATAAGCACTTATTACATTAGACTGTCAACTCCTTAAAAGCCAAGGGTAATGTTTTACTTATCAATATACAACTGGCACTTAGCATAATGCCTGGCACATACTTGTTTAATATTTGACAAATGAACAGCATGTCATACAGCTAAATTTAATCTGTCTTCCTCAGTAACTTATCACCTGTGCCCATAATGTCTTCCCCAGCAGCTGCTCCAAAATTGTTGATGAAACAGAGTTGAATCAAATTGTGAAGAATTGTACTTCTCATGAACCTGATGGGATTCTCCCAGGTACAAGGTTTCCATCTTTGTTTTCCAGTTACAAGTAGTTTCCATTTGAAACTAAGTATAGTGATGTTTAGGTTACAAAGAATATATACAAGTCAAAATATTGAGCCAGAGAGCCAATAGTTGAGTAAACAATCGCAATCAAATTTACCCCCAGAAAGATAAGGCATGATCTAAGACCGTGTGTGCTGAGTGCCCAGTGAAGAGAACCGGCAATAAATACTATTGGAGTTCAAAGCAGGAAGAAAGAAAACAGGAAGGTGGCAGTGTGTCAACCTGACTGAAAACAGTCTACTCTAGGCCTCTTTACAGATAAACGCCGAGGTAGCGAGTTGTTTTTATTGTTTTATCTCAGAGTTTCCTCTGCATAGCAGCCTGTCAACAGCTTAAGGCTTTGGAGCCAACCGTTTTCATGGGCACAGAGTCTGATGGGTCCCAGGAACGGCACCCCTGTAATTTCTGTGTAGAATGAGGAGGTGGAACCCAGGGTCCCGGGGCTCAAATATCCTCATTTCTGGCTCCCCACCACTCAGCTTTGGGGACTAACCTCCCACTGAGAACAGTGACAGAACTTACTCTTCGCCCATACACTCATATCTGATGGAAAGAAAAGTTACCCACTCTAAGTAACTCCTCATTGACATAAATGTCACAATTCCTACTCCCTTTACCTCAGAGTGTTACCCTCAGCCCCTACACCCAAAATAAAAATAAATTATCTGCTAGAATTTGACAATGTTTCCTTTTCAAGATGACTAGTTTGCTTCTGATCTAATCCAACCTCAGGGACTAGGAAAATGGGATATTTTAGTAAGAAAAATCAAGGTTTGTGCCTGTTCAGCGGCCTTACCTTAGCACAAGGTAGTCCGACTTGGCACAATATGTTAAACCCTTAAAAGCACAAGAAAATTAAAATCGAGAAGTGTGTTCCTTACATCTCAAACGTCATGGTATGTTTCATTTTCTACCAAGCCAAGCTACAAGACTTCCCCTAGAGACATTTGGGTTTGGCCGTTCCAAAGTGTTTATTTCTTCCCGGTGACAACGTGAACTGGGCAGAACATTGAGAACCGGCGGCCGAGAAAAGAAAATGCAGTCTTCCTGCTCACAGAAGAGATTCTGAGCCATCCTTGCTAACACAGCATAAGCAAAAGGGCTTGTGCATGAATCAGCCATAAACGTTAAGTGGGCTGATGAGGGTTGCAGAGTTCATGAGCAGTTCTGATGAAGCCGCACGCAAGAGTGCTTATCGGTTATTGTATGTGTGGCGCCGCCTGTAATTTGACTTGCTTGGGTCTTTTCATTATTATGTGTTACGCTTCACCTAAGCCTGTTGCAAGCTCTCGTTTTCCTTTGCTATCAGAATTCCCCTGCTTCATGAATGAGAATTGAGGCTTTGTGGCAAGAATGCTAAATATTCCTTCCAACAACACAGACAGAAAGGGCTGAGAGATATTTATGTTTTATCAGCATCAGATTCCAGAAACATAATCCGAATTCTCCTAATTTCTTAGTCATAGATGCTTTTGGCACTCACCACAGTCCAGTTGGACCCCCTCTGAAGTACCTAGGAACCAAACCAAAAGCAGCATCAAGCAAAGATGAGATGAGTATGCAGACCATCAAGTAATACCTGTCTTTAGGCTTCCAGCATCCTTCCTTCTGCCCTAGGCCCAGTACTGTCTAGCATTGCCAGATTTAGCGAAGAAATGCATACACAGGCTCCAGTATTTTATCTGACTATCCTATTAAGGCCTTTAGTAGCTCTATTTAATTCCTCTGCCATCAGAGCCTATTTTTGGAGGAGAAAAACACTGAAATTAGTCATCGAAACTTAAAGCAATATTTTTCAAGGTTCGTTCCCAGAAAATCTGCATTTGAATAACCTGGGGAACCTGTGAAAAAGACAGATTCCTGAGTCTCAGCCTAGACTCACAGAAACAGAAAGTCCAGGGACAGGCCTGGGAATATGCATTGTACACATCTCTGCAACCTTGACCAGTGTGGCTCAATCGGCTTAATGTCGTCCGCAAATCGAAAGGTCGCCGATTCAATTTCGGATCAGAGCACATGCCTGGGTTGCAGGTTTGGTCCTGGTTGGGGTGCGTGCAGAAGGCAACGAATTGATATTTCTCTCTCAGATCAATGTTTCTCTCCCCCTCTCTCTCCCTCCCTTCCCTATGAAAAAAATAAAATCTCTACAAATAATTGTGAGGCATACTAAGGCATGACAATTCTTTAATGACCTCAGTGTCTTTCCCAGCAGTACACACTTACAGCCTTTTTCTGCTTGGGGAAAGGAGATAATAAAAGTACAGTATCAGATATTTATGAGGACCTTCTTAAATATTTGTTTTCTTAATCACACGTTAAAGGAACCCTGGGCTTCAGGAATGAGTGGGGGTAGATGCCCTTACCCAGTCACCTGAAGGCAGAAGTTTGCCTCTGATCACCCCCAACTACACCTGAGACTGCAGGCCAGCAGTCGGGAGAGCCTTGGGGCAGTGGCTCCAGCAGAAACATCCGGTGTGACAAACACAATGGATCTTCAGTCAGTGTGCAGTGTGCCAAGAAACCTGCAATTACTTACCCTTCTCTAAACCACCTCTGTACTTCTTTCCCTCGGGATCAAAGAGCTAACTTAAAACCTGAATTTACCCCTCACCTCCCCATCAAGATCTGTCTCACGTCTCTAATTCTGCTCTCTGCATTTCCCAGCATTTAATCTGAGAGTCAGCCACCACCATTAATGAACAACAGCTCATTGTCTGCGGAGACCCTTCGGCCAGACCAGAGACCCGGGTGGAATCCGGCAGGTTCAGCATTGGGTTTAGAAAGACTACAGGCCCCAGAATGCAATTTCACCTCCCAAAGACTACCATTCCCAACATGCAGTGCATCCAGGGTTGGCAAAAGAAAAGAACTACAAGCAAGGGTGGAAATTTTGCATTCAGGTGACCCTTAGGCAAATAAACTATTAGAAAGGCCCCAGAGGATATTTTTCGCAGGAGTGGTCACTCCCTGGATCCAGGCAAGGACGGGGAGGAGTCTGTGCCATGCCCCACCCCTTCTGCGGTAAACTTCTTTCGTTAAAAGTTCAGCGGCAGGATTTCGAAGCGCCAGGAGCAGCTGCACGCCCAGAGCTTTCCTCATGGTTTCGGTGACCAGATCGGTGTTTGGGGAGCTGCCCGCGGGGGCAGGGACAGTGGAGAAGTTCCGGCTGCAGTCAGACCTGCTGAGAGTGGACATCATTTCCTGGGGCTGCACCATCACGGCCCTGGAGGTCAAAGACAGGCAGGGCAGAGCCTCAGATGTGGTGCTTGGCTTTGCCGAGTTGGAAGGTGGGTTGAACTCTGCCCCGGGCCACAGGCGGGCCTCAGTCCCACCCCGCACACTCCCCGGATCAAACTGCTGGAGGAACGGGGATCCAGGGGAAGGACCGAGCTTAGACGGTCAGGAGCGCTTGGATCCCACTAACTCACTGTGTTGTGATCCAGTGCTTGGAAAAAAGATAAAATGAATGGAAATGGCTGTGGGACTTGGCCTCCAGTTATCCATTCAGGCTTTGCCTGGATGGATTTAAGAAGTCAGTTAAAGGCAAGATTAAACTCCAGCAACCGTGGAGCGACCTTTGAACTGCCTGATCTTTGTGAGGGCTGGGGAAGAAAAAGCAGGCTAGAGGGGGTGTGGCTCCCAGTCCCTTCCTCTTGCCCTTTCTCAAGAAGGAAAATCAAAGTCTTGCCTCTTCTTCCTTTTTCCTTCATCAGATTCTCTTTGAGGCACGGTTGTCTCAGAAATGCTCAGGGGTGCAGACAGCTCATCCACTTTGATCTGGGTGGGGTTAGCGCTCAGCACGGCCTGGCTGCTCTATAGCTATGCACAGAGTGGAAGGCAGAAGACCTCATTGTCTAGAAATGAGGTCTCCTAGCTGGGGTGGACTTTCATTCTGTTGGAATTCCTGGGAAATTAAGATCACATATTAATACAGGCATCTAAAAACTGTTAATTCAATGATCTTATCCAATGAAGACAGACAAGGTCCCCCCCTCACAGAGCTGCCCTTTAGTCAGGGACATAACCGTTAGCCAAATAATTGCATAAATGAATAATTACAATTGCAGTTTGGTCCCAAAGTATAGTTGCTGCTCTCCTTGCAATAAGGGTGCAAATAGACAGAAAATGAGGTTTGAAATCAAGTTGGCGAAGAAACAGTGTTAAGAATTAACAGCCTCTGCTCAGTAGTAGAGGCGTGGGCAAAATCTGCTTAGAGAGGAATTTTGAGGTTTTCCTTTAGGTGTGTCTTTCTGTCTGTTTGGTTCTTTAGATCTGTAGCATGGCTTGTGGTTGGAGGTCAACAGAAAACTCATGAGAGTATTGGTTTTCCCTTAGGAGACTGAAATTTGGTCCCCATATCCTCAGTGTGTTATAAGAATATTCCTGAGGATCCTATTCCTTGCCCTCTGGTTGTCTTTGTCTGCCTTGGAGCTTCCACAGCCTGGCTTGGAGAGGGGGTAGGTCATCTTCAGCGGAATTTCTTCGGTAACTTCAGCAAATCTTTACAGGAGACTCAAGAGTGGAAAGGTGCAAGGATGTAGGGAAAATCAGCTCCATGTCCCCTTGACTTTCTGGGGCTGCGGGTTCACATCTGTCCTCAAAGTCCAGAGGGTGGGCAAATAACAAAAGAGGATTTCTTAGACTCATTTTGCTGAGTCACCTCTTTCTGTTAGTAGCATAACTTTTTTTAGGCTGAAACAGAAGCATAAAGAGATTACCTGACTGGTGAAAAATTGCCCATGGAGTCAAAGAATTACGTATTTGGTCTCCAGTTGCAGAACCAGGAAAGAACTGGAGACGGTAAGCTAAGAGCACCTGCTTGCCTCACCTGATTTCCATCTCTTATCAGCATTCAGGAGGTAACCACCCTCCCCCTATACACACACACTCAATTCATACCATTTTTACATCTGATGTGAGTTGCATGGAGCTTAAAGAACAAGGTGTCTTTCTGGAATGCATATGAAGTGTGTGTCACGGTGACCTGGCACCTGGGAAGCACCAGGCCATCGAAGTGCCGATTTGGTGAGGACATTTATGCAATTGTCTCTATGAGTCTGTGACTTTTGTGGGAGTCTGGGTGAAAGAAAATATTTTCCCCAAATGTTCTTAAAGGGGAGAAAAAACCCCGACCCCACAGACCCCCTGACTTGTGTTGTACCACCCCATATGCTATTAACACCTCCCGAGAAAGTGAAAAAGCATTTTCTTAACCAGGAGGCATCACGGGCTTCACAAAAAGCATCGAGAGAGAACTTTAATTTCTCTGCCATAATTTAGATAACTTATTTATTTTAAAAGGAGATGAGCTGTTTTTAAAAGAGCAGTTGGGATAAAGCCCTCAGACTATAAAGTAATACTTTCTAATATATTCAGCTCTCTTCGAGGTTGTTGCAGGTAGGCCTTTGTTCCCATTTTAAAGCCCTGCCCTTCAAGTTTTCTGTAGGTTCTTTTCATATTGCCAAAAATAAAGAAGCCTTCATAACAGGAAGCATAATTGTCTCAATCAGTATGCAGTCATGGCTACATGACCATACTTTGGTCAAGGTCGGACCTCACATGCTACAGTAGTATACCAGCCATGTAGCCTAGATGTGTAGCAGGCTATACCACCTAGGTGTGTGTAAGTGTGCTCTGTGATGTTTGCACAGTGATGAAATCTGTCAATGTGTCCCCACCATTAAGCTGTGCTCAACAGTGGTATGAAATGGCTCTGCTATTTTGATCAATTCTAGTGTATTGAAACTGATGTTAAGAAATTGGCAACGGTGGTTGTCCTCAAGCCAAGACTCTGGGGTACAGGGATAGCAAGGAGACTTAATTTTCACTATATAGTCTTTAAGACTGTTTAAGTATGTAAATGCCATACAAACTGAGGCAAATAACTTGAAGCAGTAAGATGTGACAGAGTAAGGGTTTACCTTCATTACCATGTCCCCAAAAATATTTTGAGCTATGGGGAAGAGCTAAGCATGGAGAATTCCATGAGACATGGTCCTTTTGTAACCACCGGGTTAGATGTGAACTATTTCCAATTTCCCAGATAGATTATGTAAACTGCTTGGATGATGGCCATGACCTGCGGTCAGAATAGTTCAATTTCTCCCTGGGAAAATGAGATTTATCTTCTGTAGAATTCTAAAGAGGTAGATCATATGATCTTTTAGTTAATAGGCTGGGAAAAATAAGTCGTGTCTCCTGTGAGTTTTTCAGCTTTTTTTTTTTTTATTTAAAATATTTTTAATGTTTAAAAAAATTTTTTTTTAATTTATTTTTGGAGAGAGGGCAAGGGGGGTGGGGGAGAAAGAGAGGGAGAGAAACATTGGTGTGAGAAATTTTGATTGGTTGCTTTTCACACATCCCCAACCAGGGACCAGGCCCACAACCCAGGCATGTGCCCTGACTGGGAATCGAACTGGCAAGCTTTCGGTTCACAGACCAACACTCAATCCACTGAGCCACACCAGCAAGGGCAAAATATTTTTAAATGTTTTTCATCTGCATGTCCCACCGACAGTCATTATGATTTCTTTCAAAACCTATGATGAGAATATTTGCTTATAAGCCACAGGTACAAACAGTACCCTTACAATCAATGCAAGTCCTTCCCTTCTGCCTCTGCCACCACCCACTGTTACCACCAGACACCCCGCTATTACTGCCTTGAGAGCCACTATGCAAAACTAGGAAAATAAACAGTGTTCTTAGAAAACCTGAATTCGTAAGAGAGAGTGCCCCTGAGGAAAAGGGACTTGTGTAGAGGCTGCAGTTTAATATTATAAACACCCAGCAATGCCCTTATAGGAACGTTGAGGATTCCTGGTTTAAATCTGCTCTGTCCCTTGAAGCAGTGTGACCTTGAGCAAGTTATTTAACCTCTCCAGACCTCTTCCCTCACCTGAAACTAGTGAATGATGATGATTAAATGTGCTATTGGCTGTGATGGTGTCTAACGATGGTGAACAGTTCATTTTTATCTTCTTTCCTTCCTTTGCTCCCCTCCCCAAATATTTTCCCTCACACTACCTGAATTTTTTATTTCACTTTGTTACACTGAAAAAAAAAAAATGACATGGAGATTTATCTGGAACAGCCAGCAGCCATTTAAAAATATATAAAATATTTTGGATCCTTGAAGTGCTCATTAATTAAAGCAATGTTTGTTCTCAAAAAAGCCAAGGAAGGTGGATCAGGGTGTGGAGGTTTTGGCTGAGACCAGGGAGCAACTTTGAGACTGTAGGGCAGTCTGGCTAAGGTTTGGCTGGCTGAGGTACAGGTCGTAGCTGGATCCTTGGGATGGAAAGGACCATGACCTGTGGTTAAGCATTTATGACTATGTTCAAAAAAAAAGAATGGACAAACTTTTCCTTTACCCTTGAACCTATATCAGCATTCAACTTGATTAAGTCAGCATTCCTGGCTTGGCCTAGAAACTCTTTTTTTTCATAGAAAATAGTACTTTCTGCATTTCAAGCAAGCTTTTTAGTCATGTCCTATTCATAATTTGGGGACTGTCACATTTCCTAATTCTGATTTGATATAAAAGTTTAGTAACATGTGAAGATAGTATAAAATCCATTTGTTCCAAAGAGTTTTCCAGCTCTGGCTGGTGTGACTCAGTGGATTGAGTGCCGGCCAGCAAACCGAGTCCCAGTCAGGGCACATGCCTGGGTTGCAGTCCAGGTCTCCAGTTGGGGACATGCAAGAGGCAACCAATTAATGTTTCTTTTATATGTTGATATTTCTCTCCTTCTCTTTCTCCCTCTCTTCCCCTCTCTAAAAATGAATAAAAATCTAAAAAAAAAAAAGTTTTCCAGAAACAGTTGGGAGCAGTGGTTTCTGCTGTCCTTACAGTTTAATCCTTAAAAATGCTTCATCTAAACCAAGGACTAGCAAGTGCTTCGTATCTCCATGAGCCTATTATTAACCATTTCCGGTTGAGGCAATTCTTGCAAGCCCACGAGGCAGCAGCCTTGTCGGATTTGTCAGTGTTGCTAAGCTGTGACCGACAGAGAGAAAGGGCTCAGTGTGCACTTGTTGAATGAATCATCGTAGGGGTCAAAAATAGATACAGCCAAACAATTTTTGAACAGAAATTCTGTTTTCTTCACATTTTTGAACTCCTGAAAGACAGATGAATGTCCACATCATTTGTCATCAGAGAAGTGCAAATTGAAATGAGACGTATTAGAATGGCCAAAGTTCAGAACACCGACAACACCAAATGCTGGCGAGGACATGGAGCAGCGGGAGTGCTCGCTCATTGCTGGTGGGAATGCAAAGTGGCGCGGCCACTTTGGGAGACAGTTCAGTGGCCTCTTGTAAAACTACACATGCTCTAACCACAGGATCCAGCAATCGTACTCCTTGGTATTTACTTGCAGGGCTTGAAAACTGATGCCCACACAAAAACCTGCACATGGATGTTTATAGTTGCTTATTTGTAATTGCCAGCACTTGGAAGCCATCAAGATGTCCTTTAGTAAGTGAATGGATAAGTAAACTGGTTCATCCAGACAATAGAATATTATTCAGTGCTAAGAAGAAGTGAGCTATCAAGCCATGAAAAAACAGGGAGCATCCTGAAATGCATGTTACTAAGGGAAAGAAGCCCATCTGAAAAGGCTACATGTTGCATGATTCCAACTATATGACTTTCTGGAAAAGGCAAAATTATGGAGACAGTAAAAAGATCAGTGGTTGCCAGAGACTCAGGGGATGAGAGGGGATGAATAGGGAGCGCACCAGATTTTTAGAGCAGTGAAAATACTCTGCATAATATTACAACGGAGGATATGTGTCATTATACATTTGTCCAAACCCATAAAATGTACAACACCAAGAGTGAACCCTCATGTAAACTGTGGACTTCAGGTGATGGTGGTATGTCCGGGTAGGGGCAGGTTCGTCAATCATAACAAATGTACCGCTCTGCTGGGGGATGTTGACAATGGGGGTGGCTGTGCATGTGTGGGTGCAGGGAGTATATGAGAAATCTCTGTACTTTCTGCTCGATTTTTCTGTGAACCTAAAACTGCTCTAAAAAAAAATAAAGTCTATTAAAAACAAAATCATATGAAGCAAAACCAAGAAAAGATTATTTGGCCCTTTGGGACTGCTTTGGTTACCCAGTCTAAGGGGTTTTAAAGGGACAGCTTCAGAAAGAGAGGAGAGTGCAGGGAGAGGTGGGAGCTGATAGAGGGACCCGCCTGGCCTGTGCTAAGAGATGGTAGTGAGGTCAATTAACCAGAAAGCCTTGTGCTTTCCAAGGAATGTCACGCTCAAGAACATGTGGTTAGGAGCCAGGCTGTCTGCATTCAGGTCCTGGTTCTGTCATAACTAGCCGTGTGTTTCTGTTCTCAGTTTCCACACCTATAAAATGAGGGTAATAATCATGTCTAATTTATAGAAGCATTCTGAGGATAAAATGAGTTAAATGTAGAGCACTTAGAAAGTGGCTGAGACTGAAAGCACGCAGTGTTAGCTGTTACGACAGTCTATGGGCAGACTCGGAGGACCCGTAGATTCACAAAGAAGTGAACCAGGAAAGACCTGGAAGAGAAGATTAATGTTTCAGTTAGGCCCAGCCTGTTGAGTAATGGGAACCTGTGACCTGTAACTGGCCTGATCGGTTCAGGGTCCATACCCTCAGAGCCCCTCCAGCCGTGGTAAAAATGATTCACATGCTTAAACTGCATACTCTTCTGATCTGCTGTGGATGTGATGGATGCACAGCGGTGCAGGAAAGGGGAATGGAATTCCAACGGCATCTGAGTGAAAAATAGAACAGAAAGTAATCCTGGTGATAATACAAAAAAAACAACCTACTTCCAAAACCGTAATCTCTGCCGATGTAATCCAAACTAAAAGATTATGGTGTGGAGGAACTTACAGAGAAGACAGTGCTGTAACATGCCCAGGCACAGAGTTGTACGTATAGGACATGAGCCCTGTTTCTTCCAAAACCCTCCTAGAAAGCCGACAACAGTTTGTGCTCATCAACGTGCCATGTAGCCATCAAAGGGAATGTGGTCCCTGACCAGTGTGGCTCGGTTGGGTGTCATCCCTCAAAGCAAAAGTCACCAGGTCAGTTCCTGGTCAAGGCACATGCCTGGGTTGTGGGCCTGGTCCCCAGTTGGGGCACGTGCGATGTTTCTCTCCCTCTCTTTCTCTCTCCCATCTCCTCTCTCTAAAAATAAGTAAATAAAGTATCTTAAAAAAAAAAAAAAAGGAATGTAGTAGGTGGATATGTGTAGTCACCTGGAAAGATCTTAAGATATTTGACAACTGAAAACATTGCAAAACGTGTATAGTGTAATTCTCTTCATATACATATATAGAATGTGTTTGTGTATTTGTATGTGCTAATATGCTGTTAGCATAAACACATATATAAGTGCATGTAAGCAGTTTCTTATAACAGTGTTAGCAGTGGTTATCACTGGGAAGGAGGAGAGTCAGAGCGCTTTCGTGTTTTAAAGCTTGCCAGATTTAGCAAATAAAAATACAAGATGCCCAATTAAATTTGAATTTCAGATAAATAATATTTTAAAGCATAGTATATGCTGTGTATAACAATAATATGGATATACTTCTACTAAAATAGTATTCATTGTTTATTTGAAGTTCATATTGAACTGGGTGCCTCTATTTCCTCTGACAAGCCTACTCTATGTACTTGTATATTAGTTAACACTCTTTTTAAAATTGTTAAAAATTTATTGATTTTGGAGAGAGAGAAACATCGATTTGTTGTTCCACTTCTTTATGCATTCATTGGTTGCTTCTTGTATGTGCCCTGACCAGGAATCGAACCCACAACCTTTGAGTATCTGGATGACGTTGCAACCAACTGAGCTATCCAGCCAGGGCTACTTAACACTCTTTAAAGGACACTTTAATGTACTAATTGTATGATTTTTTTTAAGTGAAAAGAGAATAAAAGATAAGATTAGTTTCTTCTCAAGACTACACAAAAAAATAATTTTTAGTAAAAAAATTGATCAGCCTAGGAAAAAAACAGATTACAATGCAGCATGCGTGCTGAGACCCCAGTTTAATAAAAAGAAGGAAAGCATATGTAGGCATATGCTAGCAGACAGAAGGATGTACTTAAGAATATTAACAGTGGTTCTCTCTGGTGATGAGAGGTGATTTACATTTCTTCTTTGTGCTTTAGAAAGTTCTTTAAAAATGTTTACTGCTTTTGTGAAGGGAAAAGGCCATGTGTAGAGAACAGCATTTCTCTGTTTCCATGAGGATGCACTCCCAGGAGAAACAGGTAGGTAGCCGTGTGAGCCTCGCCTTCAGTTTGACGTTTTCAAAGACTCTGCAGTGCCATGTCCTTGCAGGCTACCTCCAGAAGCAGCCCTACTTCGGAGCAGTGGTCGGCAGGGTAGCCAACCGAATTGCCAAAGGAACGTTCACGTTAGACGGGAAGGAGGTCAAGCTGGCCATCAACAGGGAGCCCAACAGTCTGCACGGAGGCACCAGAGGGTTTGATAAGGTGAATGGGCGCCTTGGGCCAAATCCTTCCTGGCACACTGCACAAAGTACCTTCCGGCGTACCCTCTGTTTACCAGGCACAGTCCCAGGCCCTGGAGCAAATGAATGGAAAGGCGATTCAGGAAAGAGGTTGCTCCTGTGGTTCTGGCGCGCAGAGGTGCTGGCCCTGTTCCAGGACCCATCCTTGTCTACTCATCTGACTATAGCAGGCAGCACAGCCCCGAGTGAAAGGAAGGACAATGGCCCTTGACTTAGGAAAGACAGGGAAGGACTTTCCTCAGGCACAGCAGGAAAGTGGATTGAAAATAATACCTAACCACTTACTTATTAAACAAGGGATTTGCATATATTATCTCTCACCCCATATTATCGACAACTGAGGCATCTGAGGGTCTAGAAGGCCACGCACTCCTAAGTCAGGCTGCTTGGCCAGAAGCCCTCGTTCTTGCACTCCATGTGCTGCTGTCCACCACAGCTGCCGCTGGGGGTGCCTCCAGCCCAGCACCCCCCACCCCATGTCTGTCAATAAGCCAGCTGCATTCAGGCCTACCCTCCCATGACTCAACATTAACTCCTATTCTCTCCAGCTCCCCCTTTCCACATTAAAACTCCCATTCCCCGAGTGAAGCCTGGGAGAGCAAGGTTAGGAAAGCAAATTGATCAAACAGCTTCTCCCTTCTGAAGTGGGAATGCCTGGCCTCCTGCTCCCTGGCTGGGTGGGAGGCTGCTGGCTAACCCTGAGTGACTCTCTTACGAGTCTAATTTCAGGCTGTGAGAGAGATAATTTCGGTAGTTGACTTGCCTCTTTCAATTACAGCACCCAGGTTATTTCCTGGAGAAGACAGGAACATGTGTGCAGTCAGGGCCACAATTTCTTCTTTCCTGCCTCTGACCGCCACCTATCCTTCAGAAGGAAGTTGGTCTCTCTGCTTCCCCTGCCCCACCAGCTTCCTGCCTGTGGCCCAGACACCCAGACTGCCCTGTCAGTTCCCTTTTGCTCAATGACAGGACTCCTTACTCCAGGGAGGCACAAAGCCAGAGGGCCTCTGGGATATGCCAGGTCTGCGGGCAGACCCCAACCAGAGGAAGTTAGGCCTAGCCCTGCTTGGACACGGATCTCCAGAGCCGCCTCAGAACAGCGCCTTGTTCCAGTCTGTTCCTGTTCCCTCTGTTCTCCTATGGTGTTTTCTGTGGTGTTGTTTAACAGGTTTGCCCTGTATGAATGTAGCAAATAGGAGTATACATATACATATCCTTGAATGTAGCGCGCCGACTGAGCCCCTTCTGTGAACCAGGGCACATTATAGGACCTAAGGCTCACCGTGCAGTGAGGGAGTGGGACTGTTGCACAAACAACTGTTACAGGTGGGTCACGACATACTACAGCCACCAGTGGTGTGATGGAGGAACCGGTGTGGACAAGTTAATAGCAACGGGGGAGGCGGCGTCTGAGCTGCCCTTGAAGAAAGGATAGCGTTTCATTCACGATGTTGATGTTGGAGAGAATGGCTATGCAACAGCCCAGAGAGAAGTGGGCAAAGACTTGGACTGTTTTTATGGAGCCACTGAAAGGTTTTGAACAGTAGGTTTTGACATAGTACCATGAGCACTGTCCTCTGAGCTTTGTATTGTGTTTCCTCTCAACAGTTACTAAATAATCATTTATTGAGTATATCAACACATTTTTACAAAATTTTTATTCATTGATTTTTAGAGAGAACCATCAATTTATTGTACTACTTTTATGCATTCATTGGTTCTTTTTTTTTTTTTTACATCAATGTGCAGTTGCCTCTCACGTGGCCCCCACTGGGGACCTGGCCTGCAACCCATGCATGTGCCCTGACTGGGAATCAAACCAGCGACCCTTTGGTTCACAGCCCGCGCTCAATCCACTGAGCTACACCAGCCAGGCATTGGTTGATTCTTATATCTACCAATCCTCAGTTCCCTGACCAAGGGTCGAACCCACAACCTTGGTGCATTGGGACAATGCTCTAACCAACTGTGCTATTCCTCCAGGGCTGCCACGTTTTTCAAAGATAAAATTTGGACAACCTGACAGGGTTAGAAATGGTATAAGTTGGCCTAAAAGTGTAAATTATGAGATTTTCTGGAAATATTGAAACTACAGGGTCAGGGAAGCCCTTCCATGAATAGGAATTCTACTCCCCGTGGTGTTATACTTATCTGATAGTGTCGCTTCACATAAAAATCTTTCCATTGTGTCCTTCTTTAAAGGAGAAAAACTAGGTAACGAGCTAAGAACATTTATTTCAAATATTTTATTCCTAAAATTTTCCATTTGAGAGATTCTTTTTTCTTGAATCACATGTATAACAGGATTTTATATGTTAAGTGTCTTGAAAGTTCAACATTTCTGGGCGGTAACTAGAGTGTAAAATAAATTTTTCACTAAGGTCAGTGAATATGTTTCAAATACCAGCTGCTTTCACCGTGGGCGGAAGCAGAGACAGAGGCCTTCGTTCCCTCCTGCTGGGCTCCCCTTCCTGGCAAAGGCGGCATCACCAAGAGACCCAGCCGGCAGTGGGCAGGCAGAGCCTGGGCTCACAGGCCATTCCTCAGGCCAAAGGAGTTGTCATTCTTCAAGGTCTATTTGGGATGACAGTGTTTGGCCTCGCCTCCTGGAGTTTTAAACCAAACATTCCCTGAAGCCAAGATGTGTTATAATATACACGACCAGGCCTGAATTTGAATCCTCACTCTGTGACCAATTACATGCATGACTTGATTTTTCCCCCCTTTCAACAGTGGACATGAAGTAGTAAAGGTTTCCACTCCACTCCCCTGGGATGTGGAAGGTGGAAGTGAGCAAGTTAACTCTGCTGAACTTAATTTGCTCATCTGTAAAATGGGGGTAATGATATTAATTACGGTCATGTGAAATTGCCACTGTTCAACTATTTTAACCTGCAAAGATGATGATGATGATGATGATTACTATTATTGTAATTACGTTCCACCAAATCCCTACCTTGCGAAATAATTTGTATAAATCACCAGGTCAGTGGCTGGTGAGCCCTCAACAAATGGCAGTCCATGTCTGCAAAAGACCCTTTTACCCCAGGGCTCCCCAAGGAGACTCTAGTCACCTCATCCTCTAATAGCGTAAAGTACAGGCCCAGGATCAGACCATCTGGTTCAAATGCACTGTCTTACTGGCTGTGGGGCCTTTCTGAGCCTCAGCTCTGTCATTCCTAAGTGAGGGTAATGGTACCTACATTAGGTTGGCTCTGAGACAGATAAGGTAGCGTCTGTGCAGTTTCTAGCTCATAATGGGCACTCAATAAATGTTGGTTTTCTCTCCCTGTAAGTGGCATTCTGGAGCCTCTTAGGCAAAGTTGAGAGGCACCACTGTGTTAATCCAAGATTCCTATTTCTATTTTCAAATGCAAAAAACTCTTTTAGAAAACTTTTCTTCATATTTTTCTTTCCACTCCTAGAATCATATTTTCAAGAATGAGAAGAAACCTTTGAGATTATTTTTCAACCCCTTTATTTAAGGGGCTGGATTGATGTCCAAGGTCACACAGTGAGCTGGGACCTAGCATGGCCCCCAAATCGCAACCCCTGACTTGTGGGCTAGAACTCTTCCTAGTGGAACGAGTGCCCCGGGAATGTTGAGAGCCTCGTGGTGTTTGTTTATAAATATTTGTAAATAGTACCCCTGGGAGAGATGGACTGATTTATTAAGGTTATTTTTAATACTATTAGCAGACAGCAGATACTGCTATATTGCTACACTTAGAATAGGGTGCTGAGATTTCAAAGATATAAAAGTTTCAAAGTAGGCCCTGGCTGGTGTAGCTCAGTGGATTGAGCGCGGGCTGGGAGCCAGACGGTCCCGGTTCGATTCCCGGTCGGGGCACATGCCTGGGTTGCGGGCCGGGTCCCCGGTGGGGGCCATGTGAGAGGCAACCATACATTGCTGTTTCTCTCCCTCTCTGTCTCCCTCCCTTCCCCTCTCTCTAAAATAAATAAATAAAAAATCTTTAAAAAAAAAATAAAAAAATAAAAGTTTCAAAGTAGGAGAAGAAAATATTGTAGACACATACTCATAAATTTAAGAGAAAACAGGATAGGAAATGTGAGTAGGTAAAGAGAAATTTTTTTCTCTCAAATTCAGTATAAAACAGAACTTTAGAATAATTAAAATCTAGGCTATTATTTTAAACCTTAGTGATTGCATCATCATTTCCCTTCCTGGAATCAGTTGTCTTTAATATGGAAATGTGGCATTCAACTTGGATTTGGAGTGACTAAACAGCTTTGAACACACTTTTTTCCTAGGTCCTCTGGACCCCTCAGGTGCTGTCAAATGGCGTCCAGTTCTCACGGGTCAGTCCAGATGGTGAGGAAGGTTACCCTGGGGAGTTGAAAGTCTGGGTAACATACACACTGGACGGTGGGGAGCTCGTGGTCAACTATCGAGCTCAGACCAGTCAGACCACACCAGTCAGCCTGACCAACCATTCCTATTTCAACCTGGCGGGCCAGGTAAGTGACCTTGCCTCTGCTCTCCGGTGGTGCCATGTGTAAGCTGCCTCTTCTCTCCTGCCCTGTGCTTTGTGGAATGACCTGGGAGAGTGGCTGGAGAGACCAACCCAGCAGGAAATTATTCTGGATGATGAAAAGTGCCCAGCAAAGCATCTGGTTCAGTAGGTGCTCAGTAAATGGAAGTTATAGAGAAGATAGGATGAATACATTGTATCACTGAGAGAATTTTCTGTTTCCTAAGAGCTCTTTTAAGAATTCCCTCTCACCCTGGCCGGCAAGTCTCAATTGGTTAGAACATCGTCCCATAACCGAAAAGTCACTGATTCAATTCCTGGTCAGGGCACATGCCCAGGTTGCAGGTTTGATCCCCAGTTGGGGCATGCACAGGAAGCCGCCAATTGGTGTTTCTCTATCTCTCTCCTCCCTCCCCTCTCTCTCAAATGAGAATAAAATGAACTTTTAAAAAAAATCCCTTTCATCTAGTACCATATACTTACATTTGCTTGCCCTACTTCACTCCTACTCCCCCCGCCCCCACAATTATTTCCAAGTAAAGTGCTTTTCACCCTTGTATCTGTGGAAATGTGCTCGGCCCAACCTCTTTAGATATGCTGCCAAAATTTGTGCATTCCTACTGTGCAGCCCACCACATGTGTGGGCTGGGACACTGATAGCCCCTCTTAGGTAATCCCTAAACTATCTCATCCCCTCCTAAAGCTAATATTTTAGCTTGCTGAAGAGGTTATTGCAGGAGACAGAATAAAAAAGCTCAGCTACACTCTGTAGATTGTATCTATTACTTCCTGTTCGTATGAAGTACTCATCATTTTCTGCCATCCTTGAATCACTTTGGCATGATTTTCTACCACGAGGTGATGTTCAGAGCCAAATAGTAATATCTTCTGTTTTCACCTTCTTTTAGGAGTTTGCTGATGATCAGCTGATTTTTTTCCTAAGATCTTTTCAAATAGCATGGTTGATTGGTTCTTGTATAATTTCCAAAGTTCTCCCTTTAAAAATAAGAAAGATGTTTCTTCACTTGCTTGTTCCTAATCTTCAGGAACTTCCACTATGCTTGTTGAGATCTTTAGACTAACCAAAACACACACAAAAAAGCAAGCACACCCAGCTGTATGAGGCTCTGCGATAGTGTACATAAAGATCCGACCTTTTAAAATAACTTCAGAGAGAAACTTGACAAAAACAGAACAAAATATTAATGGTTTTGGGTAGGTAATAGATCATGGTGATATTTCACTGTTTTCCACATGTTTATATCCTTAGGACATCCTGTTTTATAATCAGGGTGGTCTAAAGGAATGGATGCAGAAACAGAAAGAGGAACTATGTGCGAAATACTACATCTGCCCATGTGTTCCAGTGGAGGAGACTTAATGGCAATGTAAGGTTCGCTAAGGCTCTTTCCATTTCCCTGGCAGCAGGACCCTCCTGACCAGAATTTTTACGCCCTTCCAATCCTACCGGGACTTGAAGTGACAGGTATTTTGGAATCTCTTTCCAGAGGCTGAGTAGTTTCCCAGATCGCAAGGCCTACCCAGGAGGGTGGGCCATGCCAGCTCTCTTCTGTCTTCTTAAGGGCAGCTGCGACCCACGGCCACTAGCTCCAGGGCTGAGGGTGGGCGGGTGGTCAGCCTTCTGGGATACGCAGGTGAGAGTGGAAGGTCGATCACCAGGCCTGGCGTCCCGGGGCCCCTGTATTTGCAGAACGTCTCTTGCTCCACCCCCAGACACGTTAGCCTGTATCTTAAACCCTCCCCGAGGAAACAGGTCAGAACTTGGTGTTTAAGGTAGTCAGCTCAACTTATACGTTTTCCTCTTTTGTTTGGTTTTTTAAATTTAACAGCAGTACTTTTGTTCTACTTGGGGCCAAGCTTTGAGTCATCACTTCTAAGTTTGAGTGTTGGAGGCCTGGGGGGAAGAGGGAACTGTGTTTTTCAGAAAATGGAAAAGTTATGCGGGTTGCAGGTTGTTTCTCTCTCTTGCTCTCCCGCTCGCTCTCTCGTTCTCTCTCAGCTGTTCCTGCTCTTGCCTAACACAAAACAGGGAGAACATGTTTCTTACCTAAACTTTACCTAAAGAGCTCTGAATGCAGGCCTGGGGGAACTAGAGACGTAAAGCAGTAACTGGGGCTCTGGTACGACTGGGTAGGTGTGCCACCGAAGACCCGGATTCTTCTGTCCTTCCATTCTGCTGCTTCAGCGTTTTGGCCTTTCTTCCCTTATGGTCACAAGATGGTTGCTACAGCTCCAGAAATTCATGTAGTCACTTCTAGAGACAAAAAAGGACCTATTCCTTTTTTTTTCCCACATCTCTAATGTTCCATTTTATTTATTTATTTATTTTATTTTTTAGATTTTATTTTTTTATTTCTAGAGAGAGGGGAAGGGAAGGAGAAAGAGAGGGAGAGAAACATCTATGTGAGAGAGAAACATTGATGGTTGCCTCTTGTGCATGCATTCCCTGACCAGGGACCAAACCTGCAACCCAGGCATGTACCCCGACTGGGAATTGAACTGGTGACCTTTTGCTTTGTGGGACGACGCCCAACCAACTGAGCCACAACAGGCACTCATGTTCCTTTTTTTTAAAAAAACAAATTACTTAATTTTTAGAAGGAGGGGAAGGAAGAGATAAAGAAAGGGAGAGAAACATTGATGTGTGAGAGATACATTGATCAGATGCCTCTTGCGCACCCTGGGACCTGGCTTACAGCCCAGGCATGTGCCCTGACTGGGAGTCGAAACTGTGACCTTTTGGTTCACAGGCCAACACTCAATCTACTGAGCCACATCAGCCAGGGCTAATGTTCCCTTTTTAAGAACAAGCAAGACTCTTCCCAGAAGCTCCCCACCAAACTTTCCCTCACATTTGTTAGCCAAATGTATGTCCTATGCCCTATCTAACCCGGTCACCAGCAAGAGAATTAGACCACCGTGATTGGCCTAGACCAATCGAGATTTGCCCTCTGGGGCCAGGGTGGGGGTCCTTTCCCTGCATATCTAGTCTAGCATGGAGAAATCAACAGGTCATGGTTCTTTCAGGGGAAAGGGAGGGTCCTGGGAAAGGCGTGGCTATGGTTTGGGTAGTAACGAACAGTGTCTGTTATATCCTGCTAGAGGTGATTAAGAGCTGAATTAAGGCCGTGGTAGTGGCAAAACACAACAGAAAAGGCCTTTAAGCTCCCATGCAGGCCACGGTGAGCTCTGTAAATGGTTAATATCATAGACTAGTAACAGCCAAGCCAGGTTCACCAAAACAAACCCTGAACTCAGAGATAGGCCTGAGTTCTGTTCGTGAGTCAGAATTCCTTGCCAAGTTCTCATCGCCTAGAAAGGAATGAACCCAACAGTAATATTCCACCACAGCGGGTCGCTGCATTAGTCCAGGTCAGAGGGTCATGAAGTGCGGCATGCTTCCCTTTCACGAAGGAATGCTAGTGCTGCTTAGTGACCCAATAGCCATGGCGAGACCGGGCGCCTCATAAATGTTTTTCTTTCCTTCTTCCTAACATCTCAGACTCATCAGTTTCTTTGGTGTGTGATTTTCATATTGAATCACTTTTCTCCCTGCCTTAGTACTAAAACACAAACAGATACGGGAAATTCCTAAGCAGCTTTATTGTAACAGTAAAACAAGTGGAGCCACCCAAATGTCTGTCAGCAGGCAAGTGGGTAAACAAGTGGTGATACAGCCATATCATGGAATGCTACTCAAACTGGAACTGAGCGGTGAACAGATAAAACCAAGGAAACAGTCTCAAATTCTCTTCTGTCATCAGAGAGAAGACGCCCCTCAGTCTCAGAGGCCTCTTTGGGGCCGGCAGTCCCCCTGAGGCATAAGAAGGTGGCAGTGTGCAGAGCCACACTGGAGGTGACCCCTCTACTCTAGAGCGGCCCTAGGCAGGGCTGTAGACCCCTCTCATTTTGGTCCTGCCCTCCCAGGTCAGAACAGGGACCAAACAAGGGCGAAGCTAGTGTAAGCAGAAGAGAGACCTGTGCCCCAGCCTTGTCTGCCCCCCATTCCTACCCCTGCCCAGCATGTTTCCCAGGGAGAATACAAGAGATGTTCTTCAGAAACAGACTTTCTTAGTAGTGCAATTAAAACAATTTCTGTCTTGTCTGGACACATTCTCAAGGTCTCTAAACTCTTGGCCTTTCTCCTTGGGACAACTCCGTTTGACTGTGTGGACCCGAGTCTTTCTGACCATGGGATCGTGTTTTCCACGAACCGCAGTGCCCTCTCCTGCTGACTTCCCAGGAACCCGGCAGAACCTTCAGTGTAGCTTAGCTCAGGGTTTCTCAGTCTCGGTGCTGTTGACATTTTGGGCCAGATAAGTCCTCATTGCAGGTGTGGGGAGACTGTGCATAGTAGAGTGTTTAGTAGAATCCCTGGTCTCTTCCCACTAGATGCCATTAGCGTTACCACCCCCAGCCAGGACAATCAAAAATATCTCTAGACAGTCAGATTGTTTCCCAGTGGAGCAAAATCGTCCCCAGTTGAGAACCACTGGATTAATTTATTTTTGAATATTCACTAAATGAAAGCCCTTGTCTGGTTTCCCTTTCATATCTTCTGTCGTGAAGCTCTAAAATAAACTCCTATTAATAATAAAAAGAATCTCTTAAATTAGAAATGCACCTGTGTACCTTCCGGTTTGCAAGCAACATGACATGTCTGTATTAAACCGTTCTTCACAAGAACCCTGGAAGCGGTGGGGGCATCGTTAGCCCAGTTTTACATGGAAGGAGATAAGATTCTTGGAGGTTTATGTCACTCCCTGGGGCCACTCAGTGGGAGGTGGAACTTGACTCCGGGCCTTGACCACTGCCCAGTCTTTGACTCCCCAAGGAGAGTGGGGTACATTTTTATGGAGGGGACAGAAAAACTCTCAAAAGCAAGGACCCCAGTTCTGAGTCCCAGGCTTCTATCCTGTGGCCCAGAGTGTCTGGGTGGGAAGCGGGCCAGAGAAACGGTGACATGCCCTGCCTCTAGCGAGCTGGAGGGAGGCCTTGGCCATCCAGCACCTGAGCTGCAGGCCACCGAGGCTGGCTCTTCTGTATGCCTGGCATGCGAGGAGCGTGGGAGAAACCCTCTGCTAATCAGCTGAAATGCAAAAGGCTTGCCAGTTGTCGGCATCTCTCTGACTTTGCACTGTTACAATTTCATTTCGTAAAGAAAACGCATGCTGGGGTCATGCTTGAGAGCTTCATTTGAATAAATCAGCTGCTATTTTGAGGATCTGTCTACCCACACTTAGCAAAACTATCAGTCATCACCATAGGTCAAATGAGATTTCTAAAGTTTGTGCCAATGCCTGAAACAGTTCTTCAGGAGAAGTTATAAAGCAAGTGTATGAAATAAGACTGAACTTTAAATCTTTTCTTCTCTACCTTTCCCTCCCAGGGTTCCCCGAATATCTATGACCACGAAGTCACCATAGAAGCTGATGCTTTTTTGCCTGTGGATGAAACCCTGATTCCTACAGGTTGGTGAATTTTACTTTTTTTTTTTTTTTTTTTTTTGCGAGTCTGAATTTTACTTTTTGATAGGAATGTAGAGCTGGGGTTTGATTTGAGAAACATTGAAACTTCATTTACCCAAATTGATTTTCCCTGTCGGCCTACCAAAATGCCTCTAATTACCATGATTAGTCATTTGTTTTGGTTAAGGCTGGGTGAACACAGAATTAAACAGCCGAACCAGCATCCTTTTGAGAGGGAAAGTGGAAGTTATCAACAAGCCAGGGCAACAAGCATAAGCTGGGACAGTCCCAACTATTCTGGTCATCATAAACTGAGCCTTCGGTTCCAGAAGTTCTTTACTAAAATGTAAATCTGTTCCTCGTTAGCACGTTAGCAGAGATCAATTTACCTGAACATTACCTCACAAATGCAGGGCACTGATAGGATGCCACGTGGTTTTTGATAGAAGAGGGAAGGGTAGGGTGAGTTGTACCCTGTGTCGAACAAATGCAGATAAATCACCTCGGGGGACACAGTTTGGGGGATGGGGTGGGACAGGGAAGCAGGGTATCAAAGGGAGAAGTGAGGTACTGCCGAGATCAAAATTTATGAGAGTGTGTGTGATCCTAGGTTAGCTTGATGGAGATTATCTTGGTTGTTATTATTTGGGATGAAAAGTACCTTGGTTCAAATAGGCAAATCCATAGAGATAGAAAGTAGATTAGTGAGTTGCCAGGGGCAGACGGAAACGGGGAGTGACAATGGGTACAAAATTTCTTTTTGGGGCCATGAAAATATTCTGGAATAGAGAGTGGCGGTGGTGACACAGCCTTGTAAATACACCAACACCACTGAATTATGCACTGTGAATTTGACAGGGTGTGAATTACATCTCAATTTGAAAACAGAAAGAATGTGTTACCTTGGTTCGTGTGTTATCTCCAGGACTGAGTGGTGTAGTTTTGTACTGCATTGCGGGTGTTTCCTCTAGGGACAGTTGGGTGACCAGAACTGGCAGAGGAGCTGTTGTCTGTGGCAGCTTATGGAAATGAACTTAAAGTAATTACCCTAAAGCAGTAGACAAATATTCTTACTGGGATTTCATTAAAATCAGAGATCAGGTGAGTGTAGAAGGCTTATCTCAGAAAACTAAAGTAAACAGCAGTGCAGAATGAAGGGAAGAGCAGGAATCCAGAAAGACGCAAACACTTCTGCATCAGCTCCTCTTTCCCTGGGAGGAACAGCTGCCCTCATGTGGCCCCTCAGCCGATCCAGGTCCCCTGCCTGTGTCTGACAGCAA
Organism: Micronycteris hirsuta; assembly: GCA_004026765.1. Classification (NCBI taxonomy): domain Eukaryota; kingdom Metazoa; phylum Chordata; class Mammalia; order Chiroptera; family Phyllostomidae; genus Micronycteris; species Micronycteris hirsuta. The sequence continues at coordinate 37,520 of PVJI01009370.1, read as the reverse complement.
GTTCTCAGAGGTATTATCTCGTGGCTCCTTTGTCAGGTTGCTGACATCCTGTGTTCCATTCTCATCAAGGTTGGTGCCCTTGATAAGCCTATCAGCCAGCAGCTACATGTAGAAGGTCAGGAAGGCCTTTCCCTTCCATCCCACCTCCTGTAAGGATGCTGTTACTTCAGTTGTCATCTCTGCTCCAGCAAAGACCTTAGCATGACAGCGTATGAGCAATTAGAAGTCAAGCGCACCATCTTAACCAAGTAAACAGGGTTTGCATCACCAATGATGAGACGTTTGGACATTACATTCCCCCTCATATGATTCACTGAGAAAGCACATTGCATGTGTGATGTTCTGCCAAAAATGCATAACCTCAATCCATTCAGAAGAAAATATCCCATGAACCCAACTGAGGGGAGGGCTACCAAATAATCGAACAGTACTCTGCAAGAGTAGCAAGATCATTAAAGTCAAAGAAAGACTAAAGAACAATTTCAAAGGAGATACGACAACAAAGTGCAGCGTGGGATCCTAGACTGGATCACAAGGCAGAAAAAGGGCAATAGTGGGAACTCTGGTGAAATTCTAGTAGAGCCTATGGTTTAGTTAATAGTACTATTGCCGTGTTAAATTTCTTTTTTTATTAAGATTTTATTTATTTATTTTTAGAGAGAGGGGAAGGCAGATAGGAAGAGAGGGAGAGAAACATCAATGTGTGATTACCTCTGGCACGCCCCCTACTGGGGGCCTGGCCTGCAACCCAGGCAGGTGCCCTGACTGGGAATCGAATCTGTGACCTTTTGATTCACAGGCCAACACTCAATCTACTGAGCCACACCAGCCAGGGCTAATGTTTCCTTTTTAAGAACAAGCAAAACTTTTCCCAGAAGCTCATCACCAAACTTTCCCTCACATTTGTTAGCCAAAACAACCCTTTGGTTCACAGGCTGGCACTTGATCCACTGAGCCACACCAGCCAGGGCCCCATGTTAAATTTCTTAGCTGTGATCTTTGTACCATAGTCATGTAAGATATTAACATTAGAGAAAGGTGGGTGAAGGATATACACACATATTTTTGCAACCTTTCTGTGAGTCTAAAGTTATTTCAAAATTAAAAAAAAAAAAAAAAAGGCCAAGGCACCAAGTAAGATACTACTTTAAGTTTACTGGGTATCAGCCTTACTTTAGGGAAGGGCTTTTGTTTAGATTATCTTGGCCTCTTTGAAACAATGGGGTTGTGTTTATGGCTGCTAGATCAAAATGTTCAGGAGGCAAAAGGTGAGAATGTGAGCCTGCATACTAAACAGCAATTAGAAACTCCCCTAAATGCAGTGACTGTGAAACTAATTAGAATAAGAATGAGAAATCAAGACAAATGATTCAAATTTTTGGCATCATAGTGCTGAATGTTTTCCTGGCTTCAGGACTGGGTTTAAAGACTTTTATATTTGTCTTGGTGATGCATCCTTTTTTTTTTTTTTAATGTATATTGACATGGCTCAGTACATGGGCATGAGTAAGCTAGCCCATCTTGTCCTAGACACAGAATTAATGCATTTGAACGATATGTTGTGAACTGTAAGGAGAAAATAGTGGTGGCAGCTATTTTGTGATTGATAAGGAAGAAAATGAACTGAGTAGCTTATAAGTGGAGATGATGAACTAAGTGCACATTTATCTATATATATTTATAAAATCTTATGCTATTCTAGCCCTGGCTGGCGTAGCTCAGTGGATTGAGCATGGGCTGTGAACCAAAGGGTTGCCGGTTCAATTCCCAGTCAGGGCACATGCCTGGGCTGCAGGCCAGGTCCCCAGTGGGGACCACATGAGAGGCAGCCACACATTGATGCTTCTCTCCCTCTCTTTCTCCCTCCCTTCCCTTCTGTCTAAAAATAAATAAATAAAATCTTAAAAAAAAATAACTTGTGCTATTCTGTTCAGTTTTGATCAGACAAAAATCAGAAAAATGCGTAATTAATGCTGCATAAAGGTTATTTGTCGTAACCATAAGCGATAATCGTGACAAGGCACAGTGGAGGGTCACGTGCCATCTAACAGACTGTATGAAATCGTGCTCATCTCAGCTTTGCACTGTAAGTGGTTTTAGAATCAAGTTCTGTACTCTACTAGCATTGAGCACCTGTGAGGTTGAGTAGGATGTGAGAGCTCTGGACTCTGGGAGGCAAGAGCCTGGTTCTAGAGCCTTGGCTTTGCTGTTAACCAAGTAGGAGACCTTCAGTGTATGTATAATGCCTTAACGTTTAACCTCTCTACACTCTCATTTCCTTTTCTGCAAATAGGAGGTATGTGGAACTCGACCCAATTTTATGGACCCGCAAATTTTCTTTAAAAAACAGTTTAGGCCCTGGCCATATGATTGGAGCATTGTCCTGCTGTGCTAAGGGTTGTGAGTCCCATCTCCCATCAGGGCACACACAGGAGTCAACCAATGGGTGCATGACAGAGTGGAGCAGGAAACTTGATGTTGCTCTCTCTCCCTCCCTCTCCCCCTTCCTCTCTTTCTCTAAAATCAATAAATAAAAAATTTTAAAAAAATTTGGGAGACTTATCTGGGGTTGCCCAGCTTTTCATTTTGCCAAGTTAGAAAGGTATCATAGATATAGGACTATTAAAACTAATTAGAACATACATATGTTATATTTCAATAAATACTTTAAAAACTAATTGGGGTAATAATGAGGAACAGAGATAGACTACATTTATTTCTTTAAATTCCAAACTGCCATTTATAATCATTATCTTTTCATATAAGAAAGAATATTTTAAAGCCACAAAAGTAGGGAAATATTTATTTTAGACTAAAGAACAATCCTTTAAATTGACTTCATCTTGTTTTTTTAAAGAAATGTGATAGATTATCCAAATATATCCCAGTTTTCTGTAGATCAGTGAAAATTTTATGAGGGACTCTTGGACTGAGAATAAATAATTTGTAGGGTCACTTGTAGCTCTTACATTCTGTGATTCTACAAAGCTCCTAGTGGAAAAATTTACTGCCATTGCTGTCACTCTTCACATCCACTAGGACTCTACAATGAAAGCCAATGAGTGTCAGAAGTCAGAGGTCAGCAATAAACTTTGATCTCCTTGTACATGAATGGCTTTTACTATAAATCAGTTACTCTGGACTTCCAGCCAAGATGGAGGCGTACGAAGACACACTGTGCCTCCTTGCACAACCAAAAGAAGGACAACAACAAATTTAAAAACAAAAAACAACCAGAACTTCCAGAAAATTGTACAGTATGGAAGTCCAACAACCAAGGAGTTAAAGAAACACTCACCCAGACGGTTAGAAGGGGCAGAGACCAGTAGCCAGGCTGAGAGGACTCACAGCAAGGTGGTGGCTGGAGGACCGGGCAAGGCAGCTGCTAATGGAGCGGGTAGTCCCACATTTGCATGCAGATAAACCAGGAGGAGCAACTGGGGAGCCAGACAGACCTCACAACCCAGGCTTCCAGCATGGGGAAATAAAGCCTCAAACCTCTGATTGAAAACACCTGTGGGGGTTGAGGCGGCAGCAGGAGAAATGCCCAGCCTCACAGGAGAGTTCATTGGAGAGACCCACAGGGTCCTAGAGTGTACACAAGCCCACCCACCCAGGAATCTGCACCAGAAGGGCCACTTTGCTTGTGGGTAGTAGGTGAAGTGACTGAAAACCAGCAGAGAGTGGAGCAAGTAGCACTGTTCCCTCTCAGACCCCTCCCCCACATACAGCATCACAATGTAGCCATGTGGGTTGCCCCGCCCTGGTGAACGCCTAAGGCTCTGCCTCTTTTATGTAACAGGCACACAGAGACCAAAAAAAAGAAAAGAAAAGAAGGCCCAAATGAAAGAAAAAATTAGAGCTCCAGAAAAAATACAACTAACCAACGAAGAGATAGCCAACCAGATGTATAGTTCAAAACACTGGTCATCAGGGTGCTCACAGAATTGGTTGAATATGGTCGCAAATTAGAGGAAAAAGTGAAGGCTATGCTAAGTGAAATAAAGGGAAATGTACAGGGAACCAACAGTGACAGGAAGGAAACCAGGACTCAAATCAATAGTTTGGTGCAGAAGGAAGACAGAAACATTCGACCAGAACAAAATGAAGAAACAAGAATTCAAAAAAATGAGGAGAGGCTTAAGAACCTCCAGGACAACTTTAAACATTCCAACATCCAAATCATAGGGGTACCAGAAGGAGAAGAACAACAGCAAGAAATTGAAAATGTATTTGAACAAATAATGAAGGAGAACGTCCCCAACCTGTCAAAGGAAATAGACTTCCAGGAAGCCCAGAGAGTCCCAAAGAAGTTGGAGCCAAGGAAGCACACACCAAGGCACATCATAAGTACATTACCCAAGATTAAAGATAAGGAGAGAATCTTAAAAGCAGCAAGAGGAAAGGAGACAGTTACCTACAAAGGAGTTCCCATAAGACTGTCAGCTGATTTCTCAAAAGAAACTGTGCAGACAAGAAGGGGCTGGAAAGAAGTATTCGAAGTCATGAAAGGCAAGGACCTACATCCAAGATGACTCCATCCAGGAAAACTATCATTTAGAATGAAAGAACAGAGAAAGTGCTTCCCAGATAGGGCCAAATTAAAGGAGTTCATTATTACCCAGCCCTTATTATATGCACTGTTAAAGGGATTTATCTAAGAAAAAAATAAAAAATATGAACACTAAAATGACAACAAACTCACAGCTATTAAAAACCGAACCAAAAACAAACTAAGCAAACAGCTAGAACAGGAACAGAATCACAGAAATGGAGATCACATGGAGGGTTATCAGCAGGGGAGTGGAGGGGGAGAGAGGGGGAAAAGGTACAGGGAATAAGAAGCATAAATGGTAGGTAGAAAATAGACAGGGGGAGGTTAAGAATAGTAGAGAAATGTAGAAGCCAAAGAACTTATATCACAGGTGGCAAACACAAGGCTTGCGGGCCGAATCCGGCCCTCCACCTTGTTTTATCCAGCCTGGCACCTTGTTTCTACCCAACAGCAGCGCCGAGCTCTCGCTTAGCTGTTAAGGAGTAGTTACATTTATACAGTCCTAAAATTACATTTGGCCTTTTGAAGGCAACCGCGAGGCTGATGTGGCCCCCGGTAAAAATGAGTTTGACACCATGTATGACCCATGGACAGGAACTAAAGAGGGGGAACGTGAGTGGGAGGGGGTGTGCAGGGTGGAGGGGAATAAAGAGGGGAAAGTGGGACAACTATAATAGCATAATCAATCAAAAATATTTTTTAAAAATAAATAAATCAGTTACTCTGCTCACCATCGCCATCCTTTGCTTTCTACCCCAAATTCTTGTTCATGTGTGTGCTTGTTGTTTAAAGCTGCCTTCCTAAGAGCATAAAAATCCTCATTATTTTTCCTTGGAGCTCCTAGAGAGAAGAGTCTTTATCACTGTACTAAAAAGAAGCCACGAACCCCTAAAATGCACCCAGCATCACAAGAGCACACAGCAACTAAAAGTGTCTGAAACGGCGGCTTCTGCAGGAGGATGTGCTGGGTTTGGAGGAAGCTCGGGGCTGCACTTTAACCCCGAGGCCTTTCGTCAGTTCATTCCTTGAATTCCATGTGGGCTTGTCCCAAATACTTCATCTGACAAATTGCAATTCTTAGCCTCATTTGTTCAGCCTTCTGTGGACTCTCAGCCCACTCTCCTAGGCTGGCTTCTAAGCTTGTGACACAAAGATGTTTCACAGTCCCAGGCCTCTGCCTTTTGTGGCTATCAATTTATACTCGTGTGTGTTTGTCAAGTCCTGCTTTCCGTTTGCCCTTCATAGAAGCTGTAACCTGAGGAGTTCTTGAGGAAAATGCTGATGCAAATCTAAACTTTGGGGGTGTTTTTCACCTTGGTTACAGACACTTGGTAAATAGTTTTTCAGGCGATGGGAAAACCCATTGTTAGGAGAAGGTAAGCGCCCCTTGTTTTACAGTAGCTGTCAATCTGTGGCCGTGGTCGTTGGTGGAAAGGGACCTTCCCCAGAGTGTGTTTGGGGGAGCAGTGAAGTCCTGGCCTCCATTTCATTTGTCATCCGCTTACTAAGTGGCTGTTATTACAGGGAAAGGAAAGGGATGGTTGGCATACAGTTTCAGGAGCCAAAGCAAGCACATGGAGTGAAATCCCCTCGTCTTAAACTTACGGCCCCATCTGGACCTTTACCGGAGGCAGAGCCCGTGGGCCTGCGACAGCCTTGAGCACCCTCCCTTTTCCTGTTGGGAGTCTTTGGGGGGCATGTGAAATATGGAAGACAACAGCCTGTATTACATGGCTGCTTCTTTCATCCCCTTTCTCTGCTCTGCTGCTTATTAAAAGGCTGCCCTTCTCCCAAGTCCAGTGGAAATGCCTCAGTCAGTGTAGCCGTATCAGAAGCCTTCAAAGGGGCCCGTTCAAGTCGTTGAGGGCCACTCCCATTTTCCCCATCAGAAATTTCTGCCATTTTGTCAGCCCTGGAGGCTTCCTAACACAGGCGAACAATAGCCCCTGTGTTTTCTTAGGCTAGAAGACTCCAAGGATCTAGGAAGAAAGAGTTGGAATAAACGGGTAGAATCCATCAGCTAGCTTCTGAAGCTACCGCTCTGGGTGAGTTCTGGGCGCTTAGGAGTCGGCAGCGGCGTTTTGAGCACAAAGTCCTTGCTCACTGGGCCCCTCGCTGTGCAACAGGCGCCCCAACCGAGGCCTCTGCAAGGCTGAGTGTTTGGTTCACCCGCAAACCAGGAGCCAAGTTTGCAGCCAAGCTGTCAGGCTGGGTTTGCATGTCACCAGTTATTTTAGCTTTGCTTCTTCCAAGCAAATGTTTTTCCTTAAACAAACAAACAATAAACAAACAAACAAAAAGACCGTAAAGCTCTTGCTGATACTTAGGATGGCCATGCACACTCTGTTAGTGGGGCATCTTCAGGTCCTCTTGCGTGTGTGTGTGTTGTTGCTGCTGTTGTCGGGGCTGCCTCTGTGGTTTCCCAGAAGTGCAGGGCCCAGAAGCCCTTTACCAGGAAGGACAGGTCTACACGGAATGTCCCCAGAGAGAAAGCACTCCATGGCCAGACCTCTGCGCCGCCACAGCAGGAAGTTAGCCTGAGACCGGAGCCTAGTGTCCTGCCTGTGGCAACAAGGGGAAGGCGGTCCCTGGTGTCCTGCTCAGGTACTAAGCCAGCCACCGGCGAGCAGGTGAGAAGAGGCAATCCTCTGTTTCTCCAGGGACAAATTCACTCCCAGGGTCGTAAATACTACATTTCACCCTTTCGCTGTACACAACTGTGAGTCTTGGAGGCAACTTGGGCCATGTCCCAGCAAGACACTATGATGTAGACAACATGGTGTGGAACTAAACATGTGTCTTACAGGCATTTACAGCACGTAGCTTTTTTTCTTTCTTTCTTTCTTTTTTTTTTTTTTTTTGCTGCACTTTATTTGAAGATAAGGAATTAAGAAAGCAAAAAGTGAATGCTTTGACTTGGTCCTTTGAATCTTAAAGTAACATTAGAAAACTCTCGTCTTGTTCTTGAGAAAAAAGATACCTTTTATTTTTATAAAAATTGCCCCAAACCACTCTTTCCCCCCAGCCCATCTGTGTTCACTTGCTATTCTTGCAGCGCTCCGTTTTTGAAAGCTCATTCTAAAATTACATGAAAGCAACCCTATTTTGACAAAATTAGAATTCTGGTAAGGAAAGGCTTACCACAGACTGTGGGGAGAGACCCAGCAAGATCTGTGTATTTTATTTCAACCTCTCTGGGTTCAGCCTGCGGTTCAGTCAATTTTATAATTACTTCCCTAGGGCAGATATAAGTCTCTGCCCTGGGAAATAACAAATTCCAAAGTAGTCTCCTGGTTCAAAGATGGCACAAATGAAGACTGTTTTGATCTACGTGTTTTAATCTTTCTGGAACTTGTTCCAGAAAATTTCTTTAGACTTAATAGAATTCCGACAGAGTGGACACTGGTTTTGACCTTCCACCAGAATGCTTCCCCCATCTATACTGTTAGTCATCAGGCCCTGCTGCCGTTTAACTCCTAAGTATTTCTTGAATCTGCTTCCTCATTACGTATTATTGACTATATGGCTCCTTCTTCATTGTCCCTGTCTTGGTTTAGGCTCTTCTTGTCTAGATCAGTGCCTGGCTTGTCTGATGGGCTTCATAAATTTGGATCAGTGAATGAACAAATGAATCTGGACTACAGCTCTCTAATTGAGGGGGGAACTCTGATGAGAGCCATTCCCCATTCAGTTATGAAACTTATCTACCTACAATGCAAATTTCACTTTGATACTCTCCTGCTTAAAAAACCCCTTAGATGGCGACCAGGTCAGATACCAGCTGCCTTCCAGACTCATCTCTCCCACCCTGACTCACACCCCACCCTGGTTCAGTGCCCCCGCTCCCACCCACAGGGCCCACCCAGTACCCCCGTCTTTGATGCATAAACCCCTACTCTTTCTTCAGGCTCGTACTTTCTCCTTAGAAATCTTTCCCCCACTTCCTGGACACAGTAGATTCTTTGTTGTTTGGCGGTTTTGCAATGACATAAGCTGTTTAGAGCTCATCTCCTGCAAACGTTGCCTTGTCTTCCCCAACACAAGTCTACCTCGGATGATCTTTCAGGATTTAGTTACAGCTCCAAAGTGGGGAGCCAGCAGGGAGCCTCAGGCTCGGTCTCTTTGGCTTGAAGCTAGAAAACCAACTTACGCTAAACTAAAAAATGAAACCGAGAAATAGCCAGTCTGTACAGTCTAGGAATACCTCCTCCTTCCTTCTCCACCCCCCAGTCTCTCTCCACTCTCATCCCTTCTTTACATTGGCTTTTTAACATAATACATTACAACTGTACCGTGGAATAACTGGCATTCAGAAAACCTGGGTGTCTGCAGGTCTCAGTTCCGCTGGTCCCCACCTACACCCTTGGGTCAGCCATGAAGACTCTTCGGGCCTCATGACCTCCTCTATACAATCTCATTAGGTGACGCTACATGAGCTGAACTTTGAGGTCCTGTCCATTTCTGACACTGATTCAGAGACCACAAACCCCTCCCACCCAGATCTTCTCGGCCAGGGTCCGTGCTTGTATGCCTGGGAAGATGATGGAAAAACTTCAAGGGATCCATGAGCTCCTGAAACTCTGTGTAAAACCTGTGTGCGTTGGTGGTACCATCTAAGTCCACAGAGGGGTTTTCTGGTCTGTTTTCCTCCCTCAAGGCGATGATAGTTTATGGTTTTTCTATGTGTGATTATACATAAATGTCATCATTGCTTTCGAGAATAGCAATAGATTGTTTTCCTTTTTTGTAATCTTCAGGGTGGTTTTTAAAATTTTTTTGTTATTAGATTTTCTGAAGGGAGCTGGAAGGCTAGCTACAGGGGGAAGATGGCCTACCAAGAAGAAAAGTAACTTCCCCAAGGGTTTCCCCGGCGGAGCAAGAGCAGCCAGGGGTCTAGGTCGGAGGACCAGCTTTTCTGTTTCTGCTCGATCAGAGGAGTGGAATTGCTTTCCAGTGTCCACCAGCCCCTGATGCAGTCAGGATTCCAGGCCTGACCATCAGTGTGTAGAATATAGGAGCCGCAGGTGCGCTGGGCCCTCAGTGTAAGTGGGAAGCCAGAGCTCAGGGTTCTGGTTTTCACTCTTGGCTCTGGTTTTCACTCTTAGCTCTGCACTTTCGCAGACGAGCTCCTCCAAGTCCACTGCCAAGTCTCCTTTTCCCCTTTTCCTTCTCCAGCTGATACCAAGTACCTCCCATGTGCCAGGTACTATGCAAGCCCTGGGGAAGCAATGTTGAGCAAAATAGACACAGAGAACATATAGCCATGTACGTAGCACAGGTCTTGTCCTCAGCGAGATGAAGCTAGAGTTAAGAAAAGACTTGAACGACACTAAGAGAGGGAAACGCGTGGTATCGGATCTTATGGCATGTTATTTACCCTAGAGCTGTTTCTCCTCTGACAGGTCCCTCTAGATGGTGTTCAAAGAAGTTCAGTACAGAAACTCTAAGGACCTCTCCTGGTACCAGTGATACTCTCCAAGGGGGTACATTGCTGAGTCATTCTATAAAACGATCCCAAGAAGAGTTTTACGAGGCCCAGGAATAACTCCCAAAGCTCCTTGTGTTCCTGCTAGAAAACACATCACTGCTGTGAGATTGGCAAACATGAGCCCGCACAGTGGAAATTTGGCAGGAAGAAGGTTCAGAAATTAGCACTCAGCCAGGCATTGTGTGATTCCTGTGAAAATTTGAGACTGACATCAAGTAAGTTTGTTAGAAGAGTTATTTGCTAGAGTTCTGACTCCTACCCACGGAGAGCTGATGATTTAACGCCCCCCCCCGCGCCACCCCAGATCTGGGCAGGGACTGGCTCTAGTTCATCCCTGGTTCTCAGCCATCCTGAGAGGTCACCCCATTGTGAAGGGGCTGAGAGGTGACTGTGGGCTTTGCACCGTGGGCTGGAAGGCTGACTCAAGCGTGTTCCCAGAGCAGGCTTGCCTGCTGTTTAGCTAACGTTTATGGAGCACCTACTGATTGCTACGTGCTGCCTCAGGCACTGGTCATAGAAAGATGACTGAGCACTATCTCTGCACTTGAGAAGCTTCTAATTTGCCCAGATCACATTAGGAGACCATCCAATGTGTTCAGGACAGGGACAGAGATAATGACCAGGGGACTGAGCAAGCACAGAGGCCAGGGTAGAGGAGGCTTTCTCGAGATCACCTTCAGCTGCAAGAAGCTTCTTAGTGTCTGTAAAGGTCTAACAACAAGGAGATTGAGAGTTTAAAGCTAGACAGGCAGTTGGGTAGTGTGTGGGGGGGGGGGGCAGGGTGAGGCAAAAGATATGCAGCACTGAGAGTGCAAAATTTAAGACAGTACTCACTCTCAGGGTTGTGCATCTGCCCAGTCAGCACCTGAGAGTGAGTGTGTCCTTAAATTTTGCACGCTAGGTCCTCACTTGCCTCATCCTGGTCCCAGCCCTGCTGGACGCAGTCATGATGGGCCTTCCATGCCATCCCAAGGAGCCGGGACTTATCTGTAGATCATGGAGTACTTTGAAGTGTTTCAAGCCAGAGGATTGCCCTAGCAAGACTGGCATTTTAGAAATACCACCCAGCAACTGTTGGGGGTGGGGCTTAACTGGAGACCAGGGAAGAGGCTATTTTAGTAGTCGAAGCAAGGGATGGCAGAGGGCAGATGGAAGAAATGTAGTTTTATAACAGTATTTAAGAGGGAAAATCAGGAGGCCGGAATTGAATGTAGCAGATGAAGAAACAGAAAGGCTGTATGATGACTACCTAGGTTTCTCGGGCAGCTCCTGAGGAGTAGAAATGGAGATATAGAGGGAGTCATAAATAGAGGAGGAGGAGGAGCTGGTGTGGTGGCAGAGTGGAGGACAGGGAGGGACGGGGGAGCTATGGATTTGGTCTGGAAACTATTTGAGATTAGGGTGCCTGTGAGGCATCCAGGTGATGTCCAGCAAGCAGCTAGACAGATGGGCACAGTTGTTAGGGAGAGATGAGAGCAGGAGGCATAAACCAGCGTGTAATTTGTAGATTAAGCCATGTGGATTTCCCAGGGAAGAATCTTAGACTGAGAAGAGTGGTAGTCTGAGGACTGCACCCAAGGCAACCCGAGAAAACCACCACCAATATTTAAGGTGCAAGAGTCTCACACTAAAGGCACCAAGGGAGATGGTGAGAGGAAGAAGCAAAGGACAAAGAGTGACCAGAAGTCTTGGAGTGACCAACAGTGTCAGCATTCCAGAGAGGTCAAGCCAGGGAGTACCTCCGCTGTAGTGGCTATTCCTGCTGACCCCGTTTCATAGAGTAGAGTGGGTGGATGCCAGACTGTGACAGCTGAAGGAGTCACTGGAAACGAGGAGGGAGAGTCAGGGAGTACAGGCCGATGAGGCACCTTCCTTGAACACAGCAAAACCAGAGGCTCTGATTCACTTGTTTTAGCACGGGGCCAGGGAGCCTGTACATCTAGAAGCCACTGGGGTTGAATATGCTTTCAAAAATCTGTGAAAGGAAAAAGAGAAGGTGCCTCCATAAGATGGAGATGTGGGGCCAAGGAAGAGGTTTTCTAGGGGGAGAGGAGCCAATTGAGGGTGAGTAAAGTGGGGGTGCTGAGAACCCAGGTGAGGACTGAGACCACGAACACATGGTGGCCTCAGTTGGTACTTCCATGGGTTTTCTCCTGTTCCTTTCGGCAGCATGGAGTGAGGATCAGAGAAGGCAGATTGTGGGATGATCCAAAGTTGGTGTTTTGTCAGGGACAGGGTGTCAGATAAGTCAATAGGAGTGTCACTAACCAAGTGGCTCAGGTCATGGACAGTGGGCCCAGGCAGGTAGCAAAGGACATGGGGACCTGACGGATGCCATGGCAGGGGGCCCCGAAGACCTGGAGAATGGGATTGCCCCTGTGGAAGGCTGCAGACCAACAGACAGTACCAACTTTCAAATGGCGGCAAATCTCTGGATCCCATCTTGAGGGGAGTCTGGAATGGAAAAATTCTCTGCATGAAAATTTTCTGCCTTGCATAAAGTGTAAAATTACCTTCTCACCTGCAAACACCATGTAACTGGGTTTAGCATTCTATGCTTCAGGTGGCATGTCATATCCAGAAGCACTACCCTCCCCCACTGCAAGTCAAAGTAAAATCAGAAAATACTCAGCGGAAAGAAAAAAAACAACCAACACAGCAGTGGAATAAAGTGGCAAACCCAAAAAGCATCAGCAGAGGGAAGGGGAAAAATGGCAGCAGAGACAAGCTTTGACATCTATGAAGATTTATAGAAATGTTACTTTACCCAAAAATCCCAAGGTGCTTTTCTTGCCAACCGCTGGAATGAAGTCAAAATTCCCACCTCAAGTGTTACTTTTCATGATCATTCTCTTTATGTTGTTTCTTAAAATAATAGCAGGCATTCTAGAGGTGATTTAACCAAGATTGCTTAATTAGGTGTCAGATGGGTACCTTTGCCCAAGAACCCCTTACCTCTGGCTTCCTTATGCAAATTTGACTCACTATTCTGCAGCCAGCCGGATAAAGAAACATAATTGGAGCAGCCGGGCTGGAAGCGCAGCTGGGCCATCCCCATGGAGACCAGACTCCAGCGCTCTTCCTATCGCCCCAGCGTTCCTCCCCGCCCTTTTCTGAGATGAATGCACAGCACTTCTGGGTCTCCCTTAGATGACCTCCACCCCAGTGCCTTTCACCTGTAATGTATGCACAGATCACCTGGCGCACTTGTTAATATGCAGATTCTGATCAGCTGGCCTGGGGTGGCGTCTCTGGGTCCAAGTTTCTAACAATCCCCAGGGGACGTGGTGCTGGGTTCGCTCTCTGAGTGGCTGTTTAAAAGGCTCTACAAAGTCCCATCTAGCCTCTAGCAACCTTCGTGGCTTTTTCCTCTTTGGCACCCGTTTGTCCCCATTCGCTCCCCTCCCAACGACCCTGTGTCCTGCCACCGTCCCCTCAGCTACCTTTATTTCTCTCTCCCCTCCACCATTCACCTGCCCTACTCTGGCCCTCTCTTATCAAAGGCCGTTTTCTGCAGGCCGTCCTCAAAGAGCTGCTCTCATCAGTGGCCTCAGGAGATAAACAAGCTAAGAATCTGAAGTAAAAAAAGAGGGAGGAGAGAAATAACCAGCTATCACTGTGTGGCCCTGAGGGGAACAACCTGCTTTGTTCTGTCTGTCATGGGAGCCAGTGGCCCTACAGCCCTGGAATGTCACATTGCGGTGCCTCTGGGACAGGAAGTTCGCTGTTCATTCTGGATCAGCAGGCCAGAAATCCCTTCCTGATACTGAGCTGAACTTTGTCCACCCAGAGCGGAGCCCCACTGGAGCCAGTGCTTGGGTCCCTACAGAGCAGGCTCCAGGCCTTCAAAGGCAGCTGTCATGTCACCCTGAGTCATTCTTTTTCAGGCAGCACATCCCCAGGTCCTCAGCCATTTTTCTCAGGCTGTGACTTGGCCATCTGCTCATTCACCTCTAGGCCTGCTTCTGTGCATCTCTCTGCCTATATGGAAAAAAGTGACCGAAAACTGTCTCCACCTCATTACGCCCTACGTGACTCCTCCTGAACTTACTGACAACCACATCCTTAAAGTCATTTTCACACGTGCTGCAGCTCAGCCACATCTCCCTAGTCAGTGATGGTTAGCCTGAACATGTACGAGAGTTGGTATCAGGACGGGTGTGCAGCACTCTACGAAGAACCGTCCCGTCGTTAGCTGGCACCGTCACCGTCACCGTTGTAATCACTTTGCCTCCATGACCTGTTTTAATCCTCATGACAACTTCATGAGGTGGGGGCTACATTATCCCAGTTGGGTAAAAGTGAGGAAATGGAATCTCAAAAGATGACAGTCCAAACCTAGGCAGTGTCCTTTTGTTGTCTGTATTATTTTTTAAAGATATTTATTTATTTATTTATCTTTAGCGAGAGGGGGAGGGAGGAAAAAAGACCACGAGAGAAACATCGATGTGTGAGAGAAACATCAATCAGTTGCCTCTCATGCTGCCCCAACCGGGAACCTGGCCCACAACCCAGGCACGTGCCCTGAGTGGGAATGGAACCCATGACCTTTCGGTTCTCAGGCCAGCGCTCAATCCACTGAGCCACACCAGCCAGGGCATCTTTGTTATTTTGGGGAGGCACAAGTGCAGGTCCTTTTTCTTTTGCTGTTATCCATACATTTCATCTTGTTTCAATCAGTGTTTTACCCCCACTTTGCACTTTCTGTGGGTTCCCGGTTCTGTCATCCAAGTGACTGCCTCCTGGCTTCACATTCATGCTGTCTGTCCTTGTCCAAGAAGAATACCTTCAATATCTTCATCTAGATCATCCATAGTTTGGAGGCCACTTGACAGTTTCTTACACATCGGCTCACAGAAGCCCAGATGCTCAGGCTCCAGAAGTCTCGAGAAGTTTGGGAAGCTCGCTAAGCCATCAGCCTTGTAATCCAGTCAGGCCTAGGGTGTGGCTGGTAAAGATTTGAATTTGAATATATCTATGTCGGGCTCCTGGTGAACCTCTTCCCCCCTTTCAGGTCTCCATTCCAGATCCTCCCCAGGACAGACAGCAGCTCCTAAATTTGTAATTTGTGGACTTGGCCCTCTGGGCAGCCCAGATGCAAAGAACAAGCAGCGTGCGGGGTCTGCAAACACACTTGCCGGAGAGGATAACGAGCATGCTGTGCAGTTAGTGAGATCTAGAAGTCTGGCCCTGCGAGTCGTGGCTCCCAGCCTCCTACTCCACTTATACAAACACAAGCTTTCCGTGTTCTCCCTAAACCACAGGAGACGGAGCAGCTGTGATGGAGCTGACGTTTCTATGTAGGGGAACTCAGGGCAGCCATCTCCTTCGAAGGAAGACTGGGGCATGCTCTGAAACTAAGGTGGCATGTTTGTTTAGGGCATTTTGCAAGAAGGGAGAGCACTGATGGAAATCAGAGGGGCTCAATCCCCTACATGAAGCCATTACTTGCTGCTGCCACTGTGCCAGCTGACCAGAAAGGCTGGACTGATCTCTCCCCTCTCCCCTTGACTGGTTCTCCTCTCTGACCCCGGGCCATTAATGTAACTTGGCTATGTTCCGTCAGAATCCTTTTCATGGTGTCAGGATGTCAGCCACCTGTTCCTGGTGTTCCTCTTGGCTTCCTGTGAACTGTGCCTGGGGGAGCCTTGTGACTCTTGGAGGAGGCGGGAGGCCGTGGCTCTCCTGTGAGCCCGAGCCCGTGTACCGCCCAGTCGTTGCTGGAGCCTGCCCGAGCTGCTGGAAAGCAGCAAAACAAGCTTGCAGGAAAATTCTTCTGTCCCAGCGTGTTCCCCTTTCAAAATCGTCACACAAACCCGAACACTCTCTCTTTGTGTGGTCATGCAGAGACGCCGTCCCTCGTGCTAGAGCTGTTAGTGGCCTTTGGCAGACTGAGCCCAGTGGGGTCGGGGGGATTTGGGGAAGGCAGTCTTGGTCTCATAGGTCCCCATCTAGCCTAGCAGCGTGCCTGCTTTTGGAAGTTGTGCCCCCTGTATGCCGTGAAACTAAACAGATGGGGGCAGACGAGGACATTCCAGCCAGAAATGGAAAATGCCTCTGATCTTAGTAAAGCGAGTCTTTGGTATGACCTTGAATGGCTGTTTTCAAAGAGCTGATTTTGACACATTATCATCAGAGGAACTCAGCAGTTAAGGTCATGGACTCAAATCTTGACTTGGTTTAAATCCTTACCAGTTCTGTGACCTTGGACAATTTATTCAAGATAATGTCAGACCTACCTCATTGGTGGTAAAGATTAAATGAGGTAATAAGTGTAAAGTGCTTAGAGAATTCCCTGGCATTTAGTAAGGGCTTTGTAACTGGTATTATTATTACCATTATCATCATTGTCACCACTGTTTACTCAGTGTTTAATATGCTCCAGACACTTAAGCACATTGAATTACCTTTTCTTAAAAGACTTTTTAAAAATATTTTATTTATTTTTAGAGAGAGGGAAAGGGAGGGAGGAAGAGGGAGAGAAACGTCAACGTGTAAGAGAAACATCGATCAGTTGCCTCTAATGTGTCCCAATTGGGGATTGAACCCAAAACTCGGGCATGTACCCTGACCGGGAATCAAACCAGCGACCTTTTACTTTGCAGGACGATGCCCAACCCACTGGGCCACCCCAGTCAGGGCTGAACTACCTTTTGAAATAGGTGTGATGCTTCAGTTATGCCTCAATTGAAGAAGCACATTCAGAGAAGTCACGTAACCTGCACAAAGTTAAAGGCCAGTCTGTGCTGTTATCACCCTCAGCTACAGTCCATACTCAGCTATATTGCTGAGCACTTCCCACAGACTGGGCAGGCTGCTGACCACTTTACATGCTTTATCTTGTTTAATTTTCATAATCCCATGAGGCAGATACTCTCGTTAGCCTCATTTGACAGATGAGGAAAGCAAGGTTCAGAGAAGCTGAACAACTTTGACAAATTTTTACAGCAAAGAAATCCAGGCCTGCGTGACTCTAAAATCCATTCTACTGTCTACTGACTTTGCCAAACAGGTGAGCAGGATGCTCCTGGGAGGCTGAGGACAGTGATACGTGATCATGATTCCTGATATCCACTGCAACGCAGGGGGACACAGTTTGCCTAATCAGCCCCACTTTCCAAGCTGTCATTAGGGGCGATTTCCAAAAGGTGTTGGTTTGCTCAGATTAAGACAAGCTTCTGTACCTTTCGCAGGTTAGTTTGTTGTACGTGCTGCAAGAATACGGAGGAATCATAAGCAGGAGGAGGCCCTGCTGTGTAATGCAAAGCCTTTGCTGCACTGCAATAGGAGGAGTCTGCCAGCAGACTCCCTGGCTGCATTTCTTGGCCAAACACCTGAGGTTATTTGACTGCATCATTCCAAATGTGCATTTCAGTAGAAGGTCATGAGAGAGCAGCTTGTTTGGTAACAAGTGGCAGTACAGACAGAACATATTTACCAGCCTGTAGGTCAGCGATTCTTAACCAGGCACATGTCGGCTAAGCTTCAGAGGACCTGGGAACATTCTGTGGGTGAGTGTGTGCATGTTCCTGGAAAGGGAGCGAGCCCATAACTTTTATAAAATGCTCAAAGGAATCCATGGCTCAAAAAGTCAGTTTAAAATCTATTCTTCTAGATTTTAAAGTGTTTAAGAAAGCTTGAAAAGACAATTCTTTTTTAATAAAAATGGTAATGCCCCCTAGAGGCAGGAATGTGCCTTTCTTTTGCATGAATGATTTATGCTGTAACGAACAATTGTTCGCTCTGTTCTCTGTATTTTTAAAGCATGTGTGTGTGTGATAGAGAGAAAGAGAACAAGAGAGGGAGAGGGAGAGAGAAAGAACTGTGTGCCAAGTTCTAGTCTAGAGACATGCCCTCCGTTATAGCATTCTCTCAATTAAGCCTCACAATATCTGTATTAGGTAGATACCAGTATTACCTCCATTGTATAAATGGGGACATGGAGTCTTAGAGGCATGTGAACTTATCCAAGGTCAGTCAGTAAGTCTGTCTGAATCCTAAGATGTTGTACCTAGATTTGTAAGTCAAAGTATACGATAAATCATAGAAAATAATTTTTAAATAACATAATATTTCAAAATATTTTTAAAGGGAGAAAAATGTTATTGGAGACAATGTCTTCCTACTCTCCCCACTCCCAATTTTTCTAGAAAGTCTATGCCACATTTCCTTTTTTTTGTTTTTCTTTGCTCTTTTCACAAAATCTTTTAGATTGTTATTACAGACAGGACTTGCCTGGGCT
The DNA here is from genome assembly GCA_004026765.1 of Micronycteris hirsuta. Lineage (NCBI taxonomy): Eukaryota > Metazoa > Chordata > Mammalia > Chiroptera > Phyllostomidae > Micronycteris > Micronycteris hirsuta. The sequence continues at coordinate 19,235 of PVJI01009370.1, read as the reverse complement.
GAGGACGGTCTGGTGGGACCACGATTTTATTCCTGCACTGGTGTTACTGGGTTGGGTGAAGATGCCATGGAGAGGGACCTGCCAGGAAGGAAGGGGCTAAAGTGGATGACCTTGGAGACGCGGTGACACCTGCAGTGACCATCTGTTCATCTCAGAGAGTCAGGCATGAGGGCCGCTGGGCAGAGAAAAGAGCTATTTCAGATGATGGGAAATTAAAAGCTTTGACTTACAATGCACCCCAGGTGAATTTTTCTCAGTCAGATGCTGAGAAAGTGTTCATGGCCAAATGTTAAAAAACAACCCTTTCACCACATTAGAGTTTGACCAGGAAGCCACAAGAACTCGTTCATCTTTTACTCCATTCCCTAAGTCTTTTGCCAAAAACAAATTAAATCAGAGCTAGGAGCCCATGGAATATGTGTAATATAAATGCCTGTGCCCCAAATACAAGATCATGGGTGGTAGGAGTCCATTCCCGTGCTTGTGCCTTGCCCAGTTAGCCAATCCCGATGTATCCTTCGAGATTAGGCTTCTGCCCTGACCTGGGGAAAACCTTTCCTGACCCCCAGGGCTGCGTTAGGTGCTGCTTCTTTCTGCTCCAGCAGAGCTTTTGAGTACCATCCTCTAAGCTTTAGTTTTTTGTGTTTCTTTGATCAGATTCTAGACTTCCTGAGGTTAGTTTAATGCCTGGTACATAAAAGATGCTAAAAAATGAGTAACCTAACGAACTTGTATTTGTTTTTTCTTCATCCAAAAATAATTGCAAGGATTAGTGTCTTTAAGTTAGAATTCATTTAAAAGCACCCTGTGTTAAAAAGGGGGCCAAGGAGGGACACATTAACCTCCCACCAGGACTTAAGGCAGTGCCAGGAAGGGAAAACATCCAAAGGCAGTGTACTACTTATCGACTGCTGTGTAACAAATTATCTCTCTTTGTTTCTGTTGGTCAGGGATTTACACAGCGTGTTATCTTGCCTCTGCTGGAAGATTAGAGCTGTGGACTGGAATCATTGGGAGGCTTCATTCACTCACATGTCTGGCAATTGATGCTGGCTATTGGTTGGGGACTTTAGCGAGGGCTGTCAGCCAGAACACCCAACACGTGGCCTTATGATGTGACTTGAGCTTCCTTAGACCATGGCGGGCTGGGGTCCAAGGGCAGATGTCCTGACAGAGCCAGACCACAGTCATTCTGTATTTATAACCCGGCCTCAGAAGTCACCTAATGTCACTGCACCACAGTCCATTGGTGGAGGCAGCTGTAAAGGTCCGCCCCTCAGTGAAGGAGTGTCGCCATCGCATTGTGAGAGAAGCGTGTAGGACGGGGAATATATTGTGTGGCCATCTCTCTAAAATGCTGTCTGCCACAAGCAGTCGTGGGGAAAAGCCAGGTTCCTCATCATAGAACACGTGTAAGAATCCCGTATCATAAGAGATACGAGTGAAGGCAGATGGATTTCATGAAGGTCGTGAGTTTTTCCTTTCTTTCCAGAGGACAGGTCATTATAACTCTGTCATTATAACAAGTAGAAAGAAGAAAATTTAATGCCTTGTGACAGATATCTGAAACGTTAGCGCGTTCTCTTTCCAGTTATCAGGTCTCCCTCATCTTGCAAGAATGAGGCAGCTTTCCTTCCCAGAGTGACACTCACGGGACCTCTCTTTGTTGAGGTCCTCCGCAGACCCCCTCCCAGTCACTTCTCATTCCGTCACTCTTGTCATAATTCTTGGTGATCTCGTTGTCCATATTGATAACACCCTGACCTTTCTGCTTCTTGACGTCCTGTCTTCCAATGACCTTAGCCTCCACCCTTCTCAGCTGCTCACTCCTGTGCTCATTGGTTCATACCCTTGACTTTGGCATCGTCTCGTATTGCAGCCTTCTGTGAGCACTGTTTAAGATGTCTATCCGCTCCCATAATTCTTCCACGCTACAAGAAGCTATCGTCGCCGATCCTACCACCTTTTCATTGTCCCTCACATCCTCATAAGTTCACTCCTCCCAAATGTGGTCAGCAGTCCGTCATTAGAATCACCCCTCCACTTATGCTCTCAGCTCCCTTGCCCCGTACCTCTTTGTATCTTCCTAACAAAACTCAGCTCTGATTAATGCCCCCACCCTGCAGCTGCCAATAGGTCTCATTCTAAATCCATGACTGTAACCTCAAGGGTCCTTTGTGGTGCCCGCAGTCAGACTTTTCCTGAAATGGAATCACATTGCTGCCTCAGGCTGCTCGGTGCCCCAGAGCTGGACTGCCACAGCGTTGGGTCGGCGCCCACCGTCTTCTAGGCGTTGCTGCTCAGACCTTCATGCACACTCAGCCAACCTTCGGGAAAAGAAATCCTCTTTAGCAAAACAGCTTCTCTCTGCCAACACCCCAGCTTTCTGGTGGCTTCAAAACCCAAGTCACGTGATGTGTGACATCACCTCTGCGGGCGCCCTTTCCATTTCCGCTTCATTTTCTGTACACTCAGAGTTGCTGAGAGAGCTATTTTGACATTTCCTTCTATTCTTAGCACCAAAGCACACAGTTAGAACTGCACATTCATTTTTCAATTAAAAAATCAAGAAGCCCTGACCCGGGAACTCAGTTGGTGAGGGCACCCTCCCAAAACACCAAAGTTGCGGGTTTGATCCTAGGTCAGGGCACATGCAAGAGCCAACCGATGATGCATAAATAAGTGGAAAAACAAGTCAGTATTTCTCTCTCTCTCTCTCTTCCTCCCTCTCTCTCTCTCTAAAAATCAATAAGTTTTAAAAAACAAACAGGAACACTTGGGTGTGGGTGGAAGGGGCTGTAACCAAGTCATTCCAGGGTGAGGTAGAAGGCACCTGAGTAGGGGCCCGAAGACGTTGACACTATGGTGATGTGTCACCTTGGGCAAATCCCTTTAGCTGGCTGGGTCCCGGCCTCATCATCTGCAAAGTGAGAGAACTAGATGAGGCAATTCCTAAGGTTCTTTCTAGGTCTTTCATTCTGACTTTGTCACAGGATGCCGCTTCATTCACTGTTGCCCCTGCTTTTTCAGCCTCCACTTCACTCATTCATCAGTTTTTCCATCCAGTAAAGGCTGTGCTTCATGCACGAAAGGTGCAAAGATAAAACAGGACACAACTCTGGCCCTCTAGGAGATCACATGCCTTATAGACGAATAGCTTGATACAATCTTCTTACACCATGTGATGGATGTTTTGGGGAGAGTATGTTCAAAATATGATGGGAATTAGTCCTCATGGTGGAGGTTACAATCCACAAAGGAAATGGCATTAGAGAGTCCTCTTAAGTGGTCCAGTGGGCTTTGCCAGAGTGTGGTTGGATGTAGCAGGTGCATGAAGGACGTTCTGGTTATGCAAAAGGGCCCAAAGATTCGATGAATCTGGGGGACAAATCCCAAGTCTTCCATATGCCTGGTCATTAGGCATATGAGGGAATGTGTCAGGGCATGAGGCTGAAAAACACAGATTGGAACCTTTTCTCTTGATTTCTCCTTATTTAGCAAAAATTCTCATTTTGGAATTATCCCAAGTTTCTCAAATTTTAGGTCAGGATGGCTCTGTCATTCTTGAAGTCTTACCCTCTCTAGTCTTTGCTCTCTGTGTTATATATGTTATTCTAAAATGTGGCTCTTTTCTTTTTTAAGATCTTATTTATTTTTAGAGAGAGGGGAAGGGAGGGAGAAAGAGAGGGAAAGAAACATCAATGTGTGGTTGTCTTTCGCTTGCCACCTCACTCCACCCGAGGACCTGGCCTGCAACCCAGGCATGTGCCCTGACTGGAAATTAAACCAGTGACCCTTTGGTTTGCAGCCCGCGCTCAATCCACTGAGCCACACCAGCCAGGTAAAATGTGGCTCTTTTATTTATGCCTTCCTCCTGTATATGTTCAACCAAACCATTGATCAAATATTTCCATGTGATGTATAAGGCAGCAAATAATAGCAGCTGCGTTTTACATGGAGAAAAGCTGAAGTAATCACTGATTTGTAGATTGCTCCATATCAGGTCAACAGACCAGAAATATGACCTGGGTCCTTATGTCATGAAAACTCCATGACTTTCTTTTTTCCAAGTCAAGTGAAATAAATAATCTTGACTGACCTAGGCAATCAGAGTGGGGCTGCCAGAAGGGCTAGAGTTAGAGTCAAGTATAACTTCAGGGAAGAACTAAACATTGAGAACACCGTATAAGGGAAGAAAGCACCATAAGTTACCACTCAGCATATGGGTTGGTAAAATTAAAATCGTGAACCCAGGAGAACAGCTGCTTCTTTTTCCCAGTCTGATTGCTTCCCAGTCTGATTGAAACAGTGTTGCCTTTTTAAAAGTCACTGTGGGAGGTGGTTGGTCACCCAGACTTTAAAGGACAATAATGCCTAGATGGGTCACTATCCAAGATTTGGTCTTCGGCCTTAGAGATCCAAAAAGTTCAGCAATTAAGCCCTGGCTGGTATAGCTCAGTGGACTGAGCACAGGCTGTGAACCCAAGGGTCGCAGGTTCAATTCCCGGTCAGGGCACATGCCTGGGTTGCAGGCCAGGTCCCCAGTAGGGGGCATGAGAGAGGCAACCACACATTGATGTTTCTCTCTCTCTTTCTCCCTCCTTTCGCCTCTCTAAAAATAAATAAATAAAATCTTTAAAAATATAAAAGTAAATAAAGTTTAAAAAAAAAAAAGTTCAACAATTAATTCTCCCAGAACAGAGCAGGGGTTAGAGGACCGACTCTGAACTCAGATGAAATAGATGTTTATTTTATAAAACAAGCTCTTTATATTGTGTCTCTAGCACCATCTACTGGGAAACAGAAGTCTTCAGAATAGAGTCGAAAGCATCAGAAACCCAACTCAGCAAGAGGGAGGAACAGGGAGAAAGGAGAAGCTAGGCAGATTCTGTCTGAGAAAGAGAAGATTAAGAATACAAGTATTATATTAAGGCTACTTATGTATAGATGTAACCACTAAAAAAATACACACTTTCTAAATGATCAGAAACACACACAAACACAGACCATATAGTAAAAGATTTTTTAAAAAATTAACTAGAATTTATAAACACAGAAAGCATATCATAAAATATAGGACAGAACTAAGAACACTTAGAACATATGTCATATTAATGCCATACAATGTCCCTATTAAACAAAGTTTCTCAGATGGAATCACAAAGCAAAATCCAACAGAATGTGGCCCTGGCTGGTGTAGCTCAGTGGATTGAGCACGGGCTGGGAACCAGAGGGTCCTGGTTCGATTCCCAGTCAGGGCACATGCCTGGGTTGCCGGCCAGGTCCCCAGTGAGGGCCATGTGAGAGGCAACCACACATTGCTGTTTCTCTCCCTCTCTGTCTCCCTCCCTTCCCCTCTCTAAAATAAATAAATAAAATCTTTAAAAAAAACCAGAATGTTGTGTACAAACCAAGTGACTCAGAGGGTAGAAAATAGGAGAATTCAAATGCACACCAAACAAATGAAAGCTAAAGTAGCAGTGTCTTCCATCTTAACCTCAGTAAAGGCTGATTTTAGAACAGAACGCATTAAATCACATAAGAGAAGACACCTTGTGATGATAAAGGATGCAATTCGCAATGAAGGTTCACCAAAAATTGAGCATGTCCAAGCTCATTAGGAAAACCTGAGGCAGTTTCACAAAATATAATACAGTCAACACTGATCTCTTAGTAGCTTGAATCAAAAGGAAATCAAACCCCTAAAACTAGGAATATATAGAAAATAACTAAATAATAGAATATTATATTATGTATTGGACTACATAATAAGTAGGAATATTATAACACGCAACATCATAATTCTATGTAATGGAAACTCCCTATCACCTTTATTCAAGCTGTCTCCTCCATGTTTTCAGCCTTCCTTACCCATTCAGCCTAACATGATCTCACCTTAAGCCTCCGCTCAACCCTTGCCACGTCTTCAACGGAATTTCCCCAGTCTGCCCCTCTAAGCCCACCCACGCACACTGCCGGTCTCCTTTCTTCCAGCTGTGCCGGCACTGGAGCATTCTTCACTCTCTGATTATGAGCTGCTCTTATGTCCATTCCTCCCTCCAAACTGCATGCCGGTTCCACATCTCATTGATCTGTGTACTGTCCCTACCCCTCGGAGTGCCTGGCCTACAGTTGTTTAATAAATGTCGATCAAGCAAAAGAGTGACCAAGTGAACGGCTCCTAGTCCGTGGCTTGGGCTTTGACACATTCCAAGAATGTGCCAACGGGAAGAAGGAATGGTACTGGGCTTCCTCCCGTTACTAAACTATCTGAACTAACAAAATGTTCGTGTTCCCGTTTGAAATGGCTCGGCCCAGCATCTAGAGAAGAAGAGACCTGGAAGTTAGGAAGAGAATGAAGGTGATCAAGCAAAATGGTGCTGTTTTCATTTATGATCCATATTGCAGCCTTTTGGCGAACTTGTCTAGAGGACTGTCTGTTGAGAGATGATCTCTCTCCCTTTAATCTCTAGTTGAAATCACTTACCAAATAATCCTGATTTCTCTTTTTTGCATCACAAATCCCTGATTACTTGTTCAGAGGTTTTGGAAGAGCGGAGGATATAGGAAACTATTTTCACATGTTTAATCAATTCTAAGATGCCATCAATTGTAAAGTTCATTATTTTACATCCTGTGAAGAAAGAATGTAAACCTGCCAGTTAAATTGTAACATGATTTCAGAGATTTTAAAATATGAAAATGAGGGTCTTACATGAATGAAATACAGTATGTTAATACCATAGGGGATTGTTTGATGACATCAAGTTATGTAGGTCTCATTTTCCTCATCTGTTACATGGTGGTTTGGACCAGATGTGCTCTGAGAAACCCTCTGGTCCCAGCACCCTTGAGTTCTGTGACACCAGAAGGCATGTTCCTGACGGGGCACTGGTGTGTGATGACCACCAGGACAGAGCTCCTGTCCATGTTCCTTCTGTGCTTTGACCTTTAAGATTTGAGGGGCCCCACACTGCAGTGTCTTCCTTCAGGGCTGACCCCACCCACACCATCATGAAGAGGCTTCAGGATGTCCCTTGGCTACAACAAATGTACTGCTCCTGGAGCTTGAGGAACACACATGCACACACCTAGTCATACACACACATTACGTGCATGCACGTGGTGCTTGCCCACCATAACTCCTCCAAGGATCACTCCTGGAGACCCAAAACTTTTATTCCAAGCATTGCCTCTAAAACTGGCAAATAGTAGAGTGGCCGCACATCCCAGTTTGACCAGGACTGTCCCAGTTAACTCATTTGTCCCAGTGTTATTATTAACAGCCCCCACTACAGTTTAGAATGAGTCTATAGGGAGTTATTGGGGAAGGGTCATTGCCAGTGTCCCTTTGGTTAATAATGGCCGCAAATGGTATGAGAATCACTCTTCTCAGGGACATTTATAGTGTCCGGTTAGCCACTGCCAGGTACTAGTGCTTGGTTATGAGCCCTGGGATATTTCAGCAATAAAGCGAGAAATGTCAATGAAGTGACCCACTCCGCGGTTGAAACAACCCTTTATCCCACTTAGCCGATAATGGAAATTATGTTTCCTTGATCCTTGCATTTTTTTCCCCACATGTGAATGATTCTGAATGTTATGACCACTACACTTGTAATCTGCAGCATCTCACAATTTTTTTAAAAATCTAATAACTCATTCTCCTTAGGATCTGGGCTCCTATCTCCTTTACAAATTGAAATGAAGCCTGAGAGGGTAGAACGGTGGACTTGTGGAACACCAGTAAAGAGCTGGGCGTTTGTCACCCTTTTTTCTGCCTCCTCCCGCCAGGAGAGGTTGCTACAGTGCAAGGGACTGCGTTTGACCTGAGGAAGCCAGTGGAGCTTGGAAAACACCTGCAGGAGTTCCACATCAATGGCTTTGACCACAATTTCTGTCTGAAGGGATCTAAAGAAAAGCATTTTTGTGCGCGGTAGGTACTTTTCAATTCCTGCCTCTGTGGGGAAGAAGAGATGGCGACACCTATTGGAAGAGCTTTTCCTCTGGCCACATCAATACTATTTACTATTCTACTGGGACCAAATACCACATCCCATGCCTTTTCAAAGCTTGTATTCCACAGGAGAGTGCGGCAGAATTTTTCACCCCTCAACCCCACACGCCTTCATCTCTGCACCCCTGCCTGGCTCCTGCCTCTCTCTGCCCCCACTCTCCATCTCTGCCTGTTCCTTAGGGCCCATTTTTTGTTAGAGGTCTAATTCCTCCTGACTGGAGTCACTTCTACCTTTCTTGAACTTCCAGACCTTTTGTGCTTCCTTGGCTTCTGATTTTTGCCCCACCCACATCCATGGAAGATCAGAGGCTGCACTTCCCACCTCCAGTCTTGTTTGAAAGGTACTGTGTGCATACTCCCCTCTCACTCAATTCTGAGTGCCTCCTGCCAGCTCATCTTTTCGAATCCCTGCCTCCACCTAACACCTAACGCCATGATTGGCACTAATAGGTGATCAGATGATCCGTAAATGTTTGTAGGATGAATGGATTTTCCATAACGCAGAGAAAATGATTCAGAGTTGAAGAGCACTTAAAAATTCTTTCCCTCAGTGTCCTGGCACCAAGGCTCCAGCTGTGTTCTTGCAGCTCCACTGCTTTTCTCCACTGTGCCTGCTATTCACTCTCTTCTCCCCGCTGCTCTCGCCTGAGGAGACCCCTTCTCACCAGGATTCAAGTCCTAGCCCTCCTCTTCCCAGACCTCTTTCCCTGAACCTCTTGGGTGACAACACATTGTGGGGATGCTTTACTTCTTGGAGAGACTGAGAGACCCAGGCTTTCTTCAGCTGTATCCCTTTAACACCAGTGCAGGACTAGGTAGGCACCTACCTCTGTAGAGGCCTGGTTTGAGTGAAAAAAAATGAAGCAGTGATTCTAGCAGCAACCCCAGCAGACATAGGAGAGAGCTGACTGAAGAGCACAGCCTGCCCTAGTCCCAGGGAGGGGAGTGCTTAATTTGGCAAAGCATCTCTTCTCTTTCAAAAAACAGCTGGTTGTTTCACCAGGCTGAGCAGAGAGCTCCAGGTCTTTATGAGAAAGAATCCCACCCCTGGCTGGTGTGGCTCAGTGGATTGAGCACCAGCCTGCGAACCAAAAGGTCGCTGGTTCAATTCCCAGTTAGGGCACATGCCTGGGTTGCAGGCCAGGTCCCCTAGTTGGGGGCATGGGAGGCAACTGATTGTATCTCTTCAACATGGATGTTTCGCTCCCTCTCTTTCTCCCTTCTCTCTCTAAAAAGTAAATAAATAAAATCTAAAAAAAAAAAAAGAATTCCAGAACCCTAAAACTGCCTCTCTCCAACCTAGCTGCCCTCCCCACCCCCCTCACCACACATACACATACCTGGCTGGTGGGGTAAGTCTGTTTTGTCCTTCCCCAGAGAAATCAGAGTGACAAGTTGCTATTGAGGTCGAGGATCCTCAAAACCACCTGCTACTGCCTCACCTAGGAGTCACTTAGGAGGCTGTGAGAATTTCCCGTGATGCTCTTCCTACCTTTCTCTTCCATATATTGTGTCCTGGCTCTGTGACTGGGCCTGATTCCACTCAAAGCTGCTTCCCAGCTTCGGCTTGTCCCTGCCTGCTTTTCTGCCCTGGACCTAATGTGGTTTGGCTTTATCCCCAGGGTCCACCATGCTGGAAGCGGGCGGGTACTGGAAGTGTACACCACCCAGCCCGGGGTTCAGTTCTACACGGGCAACTTCCTGGACGGCACCCTGAAGGGCAAGAGTGGAGCAGTCTATCCCAAGCACTCCGGTTTCTGCCTCGAGACCCAGAACTGGCCCGATGCAGTCAATCAGGTAAAGCCACAGGTTGACCTGTTAGAGTCATGGTGTGTCCAAGGTCACACTGTATGACAGACGTCACGACCCTCAAGTCAGGTCGGTATGATTCAAAAGTCCATGTGTCTCTTCTCCAAGTCACAATGAACACAGGAAATACTCAGCCATGTTACTAACCTGGCATTTACATGTTTTTAAAAATCTCTTATTCTGTGCCTTCAAAGCCTTTATTCAGTTTAATGTTTCTCATCGATACCTACTCATTGTCTGCCGCCACACTTCTAAGATGATCCTTCATGTCTTCTTCCCTTTTGCTTCCTCATGACGTTCTTCCCTGCCTATTTCCTAGAGTAACGCTCTGCAAAGCCCCCGCCTGTAAGATACTTGGAGCTTGCACCAGAATATCAATCAACACACTGCTTCCTTCAAGAGAGTCTTGCTGTAACAAAGTGTGCTCAGTGATGCAGTTGATTTTCATTCTGGCTCAAATTCTCAGTCTCTTTGGGAACCAATAACAAACAGTTCCTTCATTGCTGTGTGGTTCCCAGAGCTGGTCTAAAGACCAGTCCAGACGCCATCCTGGGTAAGGGTTCTGCCTGGGCTGGCAAGGTGTAACCTGTGTTTTTTTCCCTTCACAGTCCCACTTCCCCCCTGTGCTGCTGAGACCTGGTGAGGAGTACGACCACACCACTTGGTTCAAGTTTTCTGTGGCTTAAGGAAGTGCAAAGATATAACCTGCTCCAGGGCCAGGCTGGGAGCTCCTTCAGCTGCCTTCTATTCAGAAATGAGATGAAGATTTAGAGGCTTTAAAAACGACCCTGTGATTTAAAATCATACAAATGGTTGCTGTCATGATAACCAGTCTGAATATTGATTTCCTTCCCAATGACTGGCTCCAGGCCAGGTCTAATGACCAGCTCTATTCTCTGTGTTGTTAAGAGGATCCAACTACCAATCATCATCCAAGCTCTAATCCTAGCCCAGAAATGGCACCCGGACCCCCATGCTCCATGGGCTCTATCTCACCACTGTGCCTCTTTCTTTTCTACTTTTCACCCCTCTTTTCTTTCAGCCTACTCTCTCATTCCTTTTTCCCCCTCCTTTATAAAAAGCATCCGTCTGAGTTTGATTAACTGTCTCTGAGCCTTAGAAGTGGTGTGATTTAAAGAACAAGAAAAAATCTGTAATTTTGATTCTCTGCCTTTGAAGTTAATTGAGAAAGCCCAGCCCAGACCAGCCGAGGTACGGAAGAAAGGGAGCTGTTGGAGTCAGGAGCTGTGTCTGTGAGGACATGGCCCTCCCTCCCCGAGGACTGCACGACGCACCTGGAACAGATGCCGTGTTGTGTAGACGAGGCTGGGGCTCCCTCTTTTCCTGAAGAGTTGAATCATCAGTGATGGGTACGGGTTGGTGGCTTTTAAAGAAATGTTTTTTATATACTAGCAATCAGTTGAAATTAAAAAAGCAAAAAACCTGCACCTTCAAAAACTCCCAGTTTCTTCACTTCTTTAAACCTGTCAGGCATGGATCTTTACTAAGTAGGCTAAGTATATGATGTGTTCTGGATTCTACGATGGGCTCCCATACAAGCCACAGTGTCTTCCTAGGGGAAAGCTGCCTAACTGGCAGCCAACTGAGCTTCCCATTCTTCCTCTTTCTTAGCAACAAATGAAAGATGGTGTTTATTTCTTAATTCATTTCAGCATGGATTTTCTGAGTACCTATTTTGCATAGTTCTCTGCTGGGTCCTTTAAGGGAATCAAGAGGTAATGATGCCTAAGACACAGTATGTTCCCGCAGGGATACCCAAGTCTCCCTGGAAGAGACAAGTCCAACAGTAGCAATCCGATGTAGAATTACACAGCACAGCTGGGAGCCCTGAACTAGTACTAACTTTGCTTCTGACACTTACTACATAGGCAAACCATTTAATTTCACTTGACCTCTACTTTCTCACGCATAGTACTTGGTTTTCTTCTGTTCTAAAAAAAGAATTTTTACTATAAGCCTAGCCAAGAGTAGCCCAAATAAGGATATTCACCTGTAGGGCAGTTGAAATAAGTTACGTACTGGTATTTGGATAGTGTTTATCAAAGACAATAAAAAGCCAAAGTTCGATTGTCAAGCTGGAAGTCTGACGAAAGTAAAATGTTAGAGAAACTGATATTTTGTGGTGGCAACCAGTCTACTCATTTTCTTGAAACACACACATAAAGGAGAACTTTGATGTGCTTGAGAAAAGACACTACATAGTTGTGAGATATGTAGAGCTGACGTGAGCATAATTGTAGCATTTTATGATGAAATCACTGAAGGTCAGCAAGAAACAACTTTATACTAAGAACTGGACACTTTGTTCATGTGAGGCAGTGAAAATAAACATGGTATTGGATATGAAAAACATCATGTAACTACAGTTTCAAAGTCTTGTTCAAAATGCAAATACCCACTAAAATGCAACACACACTCCCCTCCAAGAACAAGTCTCCAGGGCCCTGGGAATCCAAGCTTCATTACCACACCCCCCTGCCCACAATCAGATTAGTGCTTCATTATTCTGAGTTCTGATCCATCACAGGTGAGCATGTTATCGATTCAGCTCCATGATCTGTGGAATCCTGTTTGTTTCATATTCATGGGACATTAAGTTCTTATCTTTAGCCATGGGATTTTCATTTTTCCAATTTCCACTCATTTTGCCTAACAAGAAAGATGTAATATTAAATAATTGCGCAAACAATGCTGTAAGGACTAAACTAAGATGACATGCTGTGGAGGTTGAATTTTTGTGACAGGTGACAAATGACAGTCCAACCTCAGCAGACTAAAGGAAGTTAGTGTCAGTGAATAAGTGGATAGTCTATGAAAAGGAGCACATGAGAAAAATTACAGGACTTGCAGGGGAAGATAGGAGGGAAGCACAACATATACTCTGTTCCCTTGCCAGGGCCCATTATTAGTCGTAACCGTTTTAAACAGCTGCATCACCAGTTTGCAATGGGCTATTTGGACAGTTTTGACAGAAGTGCAGTCCTTTTCCAACCAAGGTACTTATCTTTTCCCTTTAAGTTCCAACTTCTTCAATCCAATTACTCAAATCATAATTTGCTTGGGGTAGCACTTCAGCTGTAGCCAAGTAAAGTGTTCAGCAAGTCCTCTCCTCAAAAAAGCAAGTATAAGGCTGGAAGAAAAAAGATCTGCAAAACAACTCTGCTGCTCTGGAAACTGACCAGAAACATACAACAATCTGAGACATGTTTATGTCTGAATACCTGAACTTCAGGTAGGAACAGTTGGGAAACTGTGGTGTTTTTTCCTGGGTCTGCTCCCATTCCCCTCACTTTCCCAGCACAGTCACTGTGGAGGTTCTGCCAGGGCAGAACAGAACATGAGGACCAGCAGCTTGCTGTCATTGATGGGACTTCCTGAACAGAATGCTCGCTCAGTTTGGAAAGGTGAGTGATACCATGTCCAAAAACTTTATCAAGAAAATAGAAGTGATGATCTCAGTGCTACATGAGCACAAGGGCTGAGGGCTCTGCTACCCTGAGGTTGCAATCATGATACAGATACTGGTCAATCAGAGGCTGCGCACATGCATAGCGAGACCAGAGGGTCCAAGCTATTCAGGCAACTCCTGGCCAACTCTGAGAGGCTGCATGCATGTGCGGAAAAAATTTAGAGGGACTCAGCAAAAAGAAAAAGCCAGGAGAGACTCGAAAACAGCCTAAACACGAAATTCACTCCCTGCCTACACACAGGTCCATCAGCAGAGGGGAAAACTCTGACTGGTTGAGGTGTTTTTGTCCAGTTATTGGCTGACTACTGAGCTATATGGACACAGGGTAACCCCCTAATAAGCTGAACTTAAACACAAGATTTAAAAAATAATTACCAAAATAACTAATTATAAAAAGTAACCAAGTGAAATTCTGAGGTTGGAATACACAGTAACAAATGAAAAGTTCACTAGAGAGGCTCAGAAATAGATTCAAGATGGAAGAAAGAATAAGAAGATAGATTAAGAGAAATTATTCAATTTGAAAACTCAAGAAGAGATTGAAGAAAATAGCAAAGAACCTGCGATGTGTGGGACATCAAGTATTTCAGCATATGTATAAATGGGAGTCCAAAACGGAGAGGAGAGAAAGGAACAGAAAAATATTTCAGAAAGTACCAGTAATTTGGGGGGAAAACTCAACCAAATTTGATGAAAACCATTATACTAGATATCCAAGAAGCTCAACAAACTCCAAGGACAAATACAAAGAGATTCCCACCTAACTACAACATCATGTTTAATGCCAAAAAAGAGAGGGCAAATTTGAAAGCAAGAGGAAAATGACTCATCAGTACAGGGGCACCATCAATACAATTAACATCTGACTTCTCATCTCAAACAAGGGAGTCCAGGAGGCAGTACAATGACAGTAGACATACTTAAAATTTGAGGACTCTATGTCATCCCCAACCACCCTTCCAAAGTGATGGTGAAATAAAAACATTTCCAGATAAGGAGTGAGAGGATTCATTGCCAGCAGACCTGTCAGGCAATGGATTCTCTAGCTACTTATTGCCATTACAACAAATACTAGTAGAGGAAGCCCTTTCTGCTGAAAGGAAATTAAGATGGTAACTCAAATCCGTGGGAAGAAATGAAGAAGATCAGAAATGATAAATATGTGAGTTAATAAAAAAGTGTATTTTCTCATCACTTCTTTAAAAGATATAACATGGTTCATTGAGTTTATAATACATATATAACAACAGGGAGGAAAGTTCAGAAAAAGAAAATATATTGGAGCAAAATTTCTGTATTTTACCAAAATATTAATCTGAAGTAGATTGTGATAAATTAAGATGTTAACTACTAAAAAAAATAACTCGATAGTAAAAAAAAAAAGATCAAGGCGTTAAAATGATACTAAAAATATTTAATATAAAAGAGGCAGTTATAGGAGGAAGAGGAAAAAAAGGAGACATAGAAAACAAAATGACTACAAATCTAGTATGTTAAATGTAGATGGTTTAAATACCACAAAAGGCAGTTTGACAGACTAAATCAGAGAGCAAGACCTGGTAACTAACGATGTACTTGTATACCAATAAGCTAAAAGTAAATGGATGGGAAAGATACCATACCAACAGCTGGAATGGCTATTTTAGTATCAGACAAAATAGACTTTAAAACAATATTACTAGACAGATACTTTATAATGATAAAAGCATCAACACATCAGAAGATACAATTATAAATGTTCTATATGCACCTCATGGAGCCTTAGATGTTTGACGCAATTAATTGTGACCAGAGGCCATGCCTGGAGTAGCGTTGGTGCTGGTAAATACTGCTTCAAACTTCCTGAACGGAATGTTCACTTTTTTTTTAGATGACATTTCTCTGAGCACAGTGACCTCTGCTGGTACTAATATAAACTAAAATACAATTCCTGCTTTTTTCATAGAAAGGTTCCATTAGAGCATTTGGTTAGAGAAAGGATCAGAGAAACTAGAGGATACATCATAGAACCCTGTTTTGATGAATGCTGCTAACTTTATTATATAATAGCAGTAAGCCAGGCCCATCCACCCAATAACTAATGAACTAAGCCGGCTAACAGCAGTTTTCAATGCTGGTTGTGTATTACAATCAGCAGGGCAGTTTTTTGGATTTTAATGCCCAAGCTTCACCCTTAGCAATTTTAGTTTCATTGCGCTTTAAAGCTTCTTGGGTCCTAATAAATAACTAGGAATGAGAACCACTGCCCTTGAGTAAAAGCTTTCGCCATTATTATCGCGTAAAGCTCACTGGTATTTTAAGTGCATAAATGTATTCAGCTTCATGAAGCACATCCTCAACAATGAGTCACACAGAAACAACCCTCCCAGACCAAAAGTATGTCTTGGTAAGCCCTGCAAACCCTGCCAACAATCCCGACACCCAAGATTTTCAGAGATAATTATTTTGAAGATTGTAAACAGTTGAAGATGCATGTCTAAACCAGGGGTTGACACACATTTTGTGTAAAGGGCCAGAGTATTTTAAACTTTGTTTAAAACAAGGGTCTATCGCAGTTATTCAACTGTTGTCATAATAACATAAAGTCACAGACAATATGTATATGAATGAGCATGGTTCCTATATAACTTTATGGACGCTGCAATTTGAATTTCACATAATTCTCACGTCCTGAAGTATTATTATACTTTTTTCCCCAACCACATAAAAACGTAAAAAACACCCTCACCAGTGTGACTCAGTTGGTTGGAACATTGTCCCATACACCAAAAAGTCATGGGTTTGATTACCAGTCAGGGCACATACCTAGGTTGTGGATTGGATCCCCAATCAGGGTGCATACGAGGTGCGTACGAGAGGCAACCAACTGATATTTCTCTCTAAAATCAATACATATTTTTTAAAAAATAAATAAATGTAAAAACCATCTTACTAGTTGCATGAAAATAGCAGTGGGCCAGATTAGGCCTGCAGGCCCTCATTTCCTGAACCCAGGTCTAACAAACAGCCAGCACTCTCAAACAACAGGAATGTTACAGCACAGCATATTCATCCTTCGGCAAAGGAAGCAGAAGCCCAGAACCCTGTCCTCCTGACCATGACTGCAACAAACCGGCCCATCTGCCTTGATCTCTTGTCATATTTATGTTCCCGACAGCCAACTCAACTCTCATCCGTGGCAGTAAAATGATTCATATTCCAGAATCCAGATTTCCTGAAGATATGTTACAACCCAAAATAAAAACCGGGTCTTCCTATAGGATCACATTCAGCCACCTTCAATTTCTTGTCACTAAGATTCCTTTCAGTCAGGGAATCTAGAGGTGGAGACAGAGCCTCAGGCAGCTGAAGTCACGAAAGGACACTGCTGCTTCAGCGCCCTGACCTTCCTTCCGTGGGGTAGGCTCTCACCTGGGCTCTCGGGGTGGTAGGGAAGTCTGCACCCTTTTCTGCAGAAAACTTTCTGCACAGAAATTTCCCACATCTTTTCTGGAGCAGAACTCTCCAACTTAACCCAGATAAGGAGAAAAAAACCTTGTCCCACAGTTCCACAGTAGATAGAGCAGGGCATAGCAGATAGCAATAAGGATCTCAATTTTCTGCAGGCAGATCCAGACAGGAGAGTCTTACAGGAGACCAAAAGGAAAATGTGGGGTTTTAATTCAAATGGTAATTATAAAGGTCTCGAAGAAGACAAGATTAAAACTCTACATGCTCGGTTTAATAGAATTCATTCATCCATGAACTCACTTTTTGTTCACCAAATATTTAAGCATTAGTAAGTGCTAGGCAATGAGGAACGGGAACAAGGCCTGGTGCCTGCTGTCAGTGTGTCTTGTGGTGGCACACCTGCAGAGAAGTAAACAGGTAATTACAGTGTAAATAGGTGTCCAACTATGGAAGTTCAGTGTGTTGACAGCAAGGGAACCTAAACCAGACTTTTGACCACATGAAAATTTTCCAGAATTGGAAGAAAACATGTATTTTACAATTTAAAAGAGGGGGGAAAAACAAACTATGCCGAGACATCATTTTTTAATACAAAATTAGTAAAACTCAACAAGCACGAGCCCACCATGTGTACCACGTGAACAACGGTACAGAACAGGCACTCCTACACATCCACCAGGGCAAACTAATAATACCCAACAAAAATATAAAAGCATATGCCCTCCTATCCAGCAATTCTACTTTTAGGGATTATTCTACATACGCAGTGTGCCAAGTATTGTACAAGAATATTCACTGTATCATTGAAATAGTAATTAGAAACAGCCCCTCTATCTATCAATAGGGAACTGATTCAATTCCTGTTACTCTTTGCTCAAAAACTTGAGGAAAAGGACTCCAGGCCAAGATGGAGGCATAGGTAGACACACTGTGCCTCCTCTCACAACCAAAGGAGGAAAAACAACAATTTAAAAAACAAAAACAGTCAGATCTGATAGAAAACTGAACTGAGTAGAAGTCCGACAACAAGGAGTTAAAGAAGACACATTCATCCAGACCGGTAAGCGGGGCGGAGCCAGGTGGAGAGCACTCGGGGAGACGCGGTTTGTGGAGCGGCACCGGCAACGCTCCAGCAGCCCAGAGAGGCCCGTGGTAGGCGCGCCTGGCCAAAACGCGGCAGGCGCACTTGGCGAAACCAGGGCTGAGACTGGTGAATTGGGCGGTCCCTCATTCTCGCGCAGATAAACCGGGAGGAAAAGCTGGGGAGTGGAATAGACCGCGCAACCCACCAAGGCAGGGAAATAAAGCCTCAAACCACCGATTGAACACACCTGTGGGGGTTGAGGCGGCAGCGGGAGGAACTCCCGGCCTCACAGGAGAGTTCGTTGGGGAGACCCACAGGGACTTGGAACTGTGCAGGCCCATCCACTCACCCCAGAGCCAGCAAAGAAGGGCCCAACTTGCTTGTGGGTAGCTGGGGAAGTGCGGAGAACAGAGCAAGCGCCATTGTTCTCTCAGGCCCCGCCCCCACAGACAGCATCACAACACAGCAACGTGGGTTACCCTGCCCTGGTGAACACCTACGGCTCCGCCCCTTAAAGTAACAAGCGCACCGAGAAAAAAAAATGGCCCAAATGAAAGAACACATCAAAGCTCCAGAAAAAATACAACTAAGTGACGAATAGCCAACCTATCAGATGCACAGTTCAAAACACTGGTAATCAGGATGCTCACAGGATTCGAAGAAAGACTGTCGCAATTACTTGAACAAATGAAGGAAAATATAAAAGAAATGAGGGGAAATCTGCAGGGAACCAATAGGGATGAGAAGGAAACTGGGACTCCAATCAATAGAGTGGACCAGCAGAAAGAAAAAAAAATCCAACCAGAAAAGAATGAAGAAACAAGAATTCAAAAAACTGAGGAGAGGCTTAGGAACCTCCAGGACATCTCCAAACGTTCCAACATCCGAATCATAGCAGTGCCAGAAGGAGAAGAGGAAGATCAAGGGATTGAAAACTTATTTGAAGAAATAATGAAGGAGAACTTCCCCACGCTGGTGAAGGAAATAGATTTTCAGGAAGTCCAGGAAGCTCAGAGAGTTCCAAAGAAGTTGGACCCAAAGAGGAACACACCAAGACACATCATAATGACAGTACCCAAGATTAAAAATAAGGAGAGAATCTTAGAAGCAGCAAGAGAAAAGGAGACAGTTACCTACAAAGGAATTCCCATAAGACTGTCAGCTGATTTCTCAAGAGAACTTGCAGGCAAGAAGGGGCTGGAGAGAAGTATTCCAAGTCATGAAAGGCAAGGACCTACATCCAAGAATACTCTATCCAGCAAAGCTATCATTTAGAATGGAAGGGCAGATAAAGTGCTTCTCAGATAAGGTCAAGTTCAAGGAGTTCATCATCACTCAGCCTTTATTATATGAAATGTTAAAGGGATTTATATAAGACATGGAGG
>PVJI01009369.1:0-65745 GCA_004026765.1 Micronycteris hirsuta | reverse complement strand
TTTCAAGTAGACCAGAAAAGCTTTCTACAGCGTAGGGATATTCCTGGTCCTAACATTCTTTCCTTGTATTATTTGGGTTTATAAATTTCATTCTCTAACACGCTTCTCAAGCAAGCATTATCTAAACTCACCTACCTACCTTAGAGCCTCTTTTGTAACTCTCCTTGCATTTTAAATGCGTGGCCTCCATGATGACTTTAAAATACACAACTTCTTCCCACTAAGCATGTGACTGTTCTGCTTTAATTACATCACCTGTGTGATGACAGGTTGTAGCATAGTGTCTGTGAGGAACCTACTGCTGCTCTTCTCCACTGTCCCTGATGAAAGAAAGGGGGGAGATGGTGAAAATGCCCTCTGATTACTGCTGTGCTTAATGGTATCTTAAGCACCAGCTGTTGATTTATGAGTAAAGAGACATGCTGAGAAAGGATGTCTCTTTTCTCACCATGCTTGGATGGTGCCATTGGGTAACTAAGCGTTGTCTAAGATGTCTGAGAACTGCACAGTTAAGACATTGCATTACATAGTTTTAACCTTTGCTTTGGCGGTGAACTCCAAAGCAGTTATAGAACAGAGAGAAAAATCAGGTCAGTCTTTCCTACTTCTCAGAAAGAATACAATTCTAATTATAAGAGAAGAATCTCCCTTTTAAGGGGTGGGGTGGGCATGTGAGTTAGGTGGAAACTCAGACACTTGAATTTTGAGGTTGGTGACACCAAATTAACCAGCTTAGTAAAAAGAGGCTGGAGAGGGAGTGACTCATCTCACGGAGTAACTTTTGGCCTTATTTTGAGGTTTCATTGTTTGATTTGGGAGCTGTTCTATTGACTTTGGATTTGTCTGGATATTTGCATCCATCTCCATGGGGCAGCTATGGCAATGAATTTAGGTTACAAGTTATATGTGTTCCATGTAAAAAATGGAATGAGTTGTAAATGGGTTGGTTATATGTTTTCTGGAAGGGATTTCTTTGCACTTCATTGCATATCAACATAGGAAACAACCTCAGTCAAGTGAGTCACCTCCATTCCTTTGTCCTGTGTCTGGCCTGTTTCTTACTAATAAAAACAGCAGAAAAAAATTAACTTCAGTACTTAAGTAACTTTACAACTCAATTCCATTTTTATTTTTACTTTTATGTAAATGCTACATTAGATGTAAACGTCTTAGAAGATCATTTTAAAATCCGTCTACCTACTCTTAAGTCTTTCTTTAAAAAGAA
This sequence comes from Micronycteris hirsuta, assembly GCA_004026765.1. NCBI lineage: Eukaryota > Metazoa > Chordata > Mammalia > Chiroptera > Phyllostomidae > Micronycteris > Micronycteris hirsuta. Next base: position 64,520 of record PVJI01009369.1, on the reverse strand, counting down.
AAAAGCCATACAAAACTGGTGTGGCTCAGTGGGTTGGGTATGGTCCTGCAACCCAGAAAGTCACGAGTTTGATTCTAGGTCAGGACACATGCCTGGGTTGCAGGTCAGGTCCTCAGTTGGGGGCGTGTGAGAGGCAAATAATCGATATTTCTGTCCCACATCGATGTTTCTCTCTCCCACCAACTCTCTCTAAAAATAAGTAAATAAAATCTTTTAAAAACCCATGCAGTATTGATAAATAGGGACCAGGTAAATGCAAACTATGCAGAACAGATATTTTGGGTTGTTGTTGTTTTTTAAGTCTAGTGAAGTTTGAAAACTTTTCAAAACAAGTATATAATCCCCTGTATTGGCAAAACTGTAATTATGTTTTTTGTTTTTAAATTCTGTTTGAAAAGGTGAGTTTTAAGAAATATCTTTGGAGAATAAGTGTGTATGGGACGGTGAGAATCCATACCCAGACCAAGTTTTAAAATTTGCAAAGCTATTGACACCGAGTAACCTTTAAGCATGTTAGAAATCAAAGAGAATGGAAATGAGGAAGCAAGAAGGAATAAAAGAGGGAAGATAATGAAGGTCGGTCAGTACAGAATATTTTTCAATCCCTCTCCTCTTTTCCTGTAGTATTTTGGAAACTCAGCCACTATCCTCTATAAGGAGAAAAAAAAATCCTGCTGGAAAAAGCAAAGAATCAGAAACAGAAGGATGTAGGGGGAATACAAGAAGGCCAGGGAAGATTGCTGGGGAAAGAAGGCCAAGGGAGGAGGAACTATAAGCAAAGAAAACCAGACCTCCGCTATATGGATCTTCTGTCTATAAGGTTGTTAGAATTGAATTTGATTTCTATATTGGACTGAAGTGATATGGAACTAGATAACTGAGTTGTTTTATCATTGACTAGGCTTTATTCCCCTTAAGATTTTGATAAGGAAATCTCACACAAGGTAAAATTTGCTTCTCTGATCATGCATCTGAAAGCCATAAGCCACTGAAGGTCATATTTATTTGATTTGTATTAAAGGTTATATGTGGAACTTGAAAGGTTATTCATTTAACTGATCCTTCTCCCATCAACCTTACTTAGATTCAGTCTTGAAAATTATGTGGGGGGCTCACAGTCCTGGCAGTCAACCAGGAAGGGTCAAGGGGCTGGGGGCGGGAGGAGCATTCATTTAAGGCTACCCTAGACTCTGCAATCACTTTCGGATTGAGGATGACCTTGGCGTAGGTCAGGGTTCCAAATCTATGTACCCTATATGCGAGAAATGGATTCATCCTTTCTTCACAAAGCAAAGTGACCTCCACTGTCAAGTGCAAGCCATTTGAAGTCTACAGAGCATAAACCAGATAGCTGACTCAACACTGAAGATGCATTGGTCAATATCCATCTTCCAAGTAGTTCATGGTCGAGCCACAGTGACTAATGAAATAAACCAGATTTGCCTGTGGAACTCTGTACTAAATGTTTAGCAGAGACACGGGACGAGGAGAGTAAAGTTCAGCAAATGCTAAAAGGCTGGCCCATAAGGCCAGGCGTGTGGGCCCGAGTAGTGTCCCTAGAAAAGGAGAAGGTGACAGAGCGTGTTGCAGTAATTATACTCTTCAAATAATAACATACGTACACATCCGAGTAGGTAGAATTGATTAATGTAAGAAAAATTAGGGGAAATTCATATAGTTTGTAATAGACTCAAAGTACGGGAATAAAGGTAAGCATACACTGAAACAACGGTACACAGACATATACTCACACGTACACGTTTCTCACACCCTCCTCTCCTGACTCCACTGCAGCACAGGGGCTATAGAGTTCTGGTAGATCCAGCTACAGAATTCTATGCTACTCAGAAAATATATGGCTAGCAAGACAGCATCCCTGTTTCTTCCTACACGGTTTATGCATCCATGAACAATGAAAACTTTAGAAGGAAACATGTCAGATACCAATGATCATCATGAGAAATGATACAGACGTTCACAGACTTGATTCTAAACCTCATCCGAACTGATTATATGGTGGTTTTTATCACCTCCACACACACGCTCATGCATCCAAAAGAGTCCAGTTCAGCTGCATCACAGAGTCTGACATGGTAAACGTCCAGGAGATTTCACGGAAAGACGTGGCTGGGGGCCTTAAGAGTCTGGGCACCGTAGTCTTTTGGGACTGTGTCTCTGTGAAGACGGCCTTTCCATTGTCAGGCTTAGCTGCAAACTTGTTGACAGAGGGAGAAGTCGAGGCGTGACTTGTCAGAACTGGAGGAGGATGTTTGGGGAGCCGTTTTCCTCTCCTTGAAGGTTTTACACGGCATTCAAGCGGATGTCCCCACAGGGAATTTCTGTTGGTGTTTCTGGAGTGATACTTTTAATAATACGCTGTTGGAAAGAAAATAGGGTGTTACAGACATTCTTATCATTTAATATTGAAAAAGTATTTCAACATTAATATTAAAACAGTTTAAATAGCATTAATAGTAAGTTGGAATTGTCTCATTGACTTCCCTTAAGAAAGGAATTACCAATTCATTCTCAAGTGTGATTTAAAATTTAATATTCAGGAACCATAAGCATCTATAAACTAATTATGCAAGTCATTGTGTCGCTACTGGGAGAAAATGAGGAGCCTTCAATAGAACCTCAGCTGGCCTATCACATGCCTTTGATGAGCTGGGAAAACTCATCTTTCCCTCTGGAAGGAGGAGGTTTCACGTGGCCAAAAGGGCTTGGGGTGCAGAGTGCGTGCTGGATTCTGGCACCCTCCCCTCAGGCCTGCACACACACTACAGGGACAGTGCATGGTGCCATCAGCCACGGAAGAGCCAGGATGTTCCTGACTCAATGAATCCACCTGTCAAGATGTACTGATGAGTTCATACAAGGGTGCAAATCATCACATAATTACATTTAAAAAGATGTGAGCCTTGAAATCACTCCTGATCTCACGCCGACATAGTACTCATCACAGGGAAAAGGCTGAGAATTTTTACATTAGAAACAGCTGAGGTGCACAGCCGTGTTAAGACAGATCTGAAATATGCTTGGGATTGTGTATGAAATGTACAGTCCGCCTCGTAAAAGCATCAAGGTGACATGAAGCAGCTCCGGGATGCTGAGAAGGAAAAGCAGCAGCGCTGCAGAGGCTTAGAAAAAAGTCTTTGTTGCTTTGTCAGGCATTTGGCGGCAAAGTCTGTCCGTGTGGTAAGCAGGCAAAATTGGATCTGAATGTATCTTTTGATTTACTGATTTTAGGTGAAGCTCTAGTAAGTGCCCTTTTTATTTTGGATTGGAAAAGCACGTTAGTCCTTTTTTATTTCCTGGTTCTGGAAGTTCGCTCTTTAAGGCATAGGGCCTATGGAATTCAAAAAGTTCCATTCTCATAGTTGACGAAGTTCACAAAATTTTACATGTGGTGTTCCTGATGACCTCAGTATTCAAACCCTGCAATCTCACACTGGAAACCCATTTAAAAGGACTTGCTGCCGTCCCCCTCAGCTCCGCTGACATGTGTAAGTCATAGAAAGCAACATTTCACAAACCATCCTTCCCCGCAGATGAGTGTATAACCTGATCACACAGAATTACGTAAACTGATTAGATAGACTATGTAAGCTGATTACACAGAATTATGTCTTGCCAATTGGGAACTGGACTCAGATCACTCTAAGTAACTCGTCTTAAGTGTTGAGAAGAAGAGAGCACTAGGGGTGTGGTGGAGACAAGCCACGTTGTAAAGTAGAACATTTGTCTGGTTTTTGTGCCCTGGCCCCACCCCCCACACCCATTCTGCTGCCCTTCTGGCTGCTGGTTCCCCCTTCATTTTCACCTTTTGGCCGCATTTCAGTTCCCGGACTATTATTGCTCTTAAAATTTGCCAGCCCTGGCCTCCTGCAAGATGATAACCTAAGGAATGGCTCACTGTTGGACGCTTACTTAGTAGGGACCTGGATCTTTGTGCAGAGTACCAGGGACTCCTGTGAAGGGCCTGAGTTGATGACTCTAAACTTGAGACTTCCAGGCTGCAGGTGAATATGATATCCTCGAAATCACAGGGGACAAGCGGTGGCTCACTCCCTAAACTCCAACCTTGTGTATGGCCGGGGCCCAAAAGAGTTAAGAAACTGACCTTTCTTTAGTCTTTTTTTTTTTAAACCTTATCAAAATTTCATATGAGGCCTCCCTCCCTCACAGAATGTTACAGACCAGCAAGTATGGTATTCCTGAAGAATTGCAGTCCCTTGATATTCTTGGCGGAAAACATGGCACGTGTTAGCCCTCTCGGAGGTGAAGCACGCACATGGGCATATTAAGACTTTTGAGACGTGCCACAGTAAAGAAACATATTTAACTTGCTTAATCCAGCATTCTCCAAAACTTTCTGACTGCATAAACTTTTCCTCCCAGCAGTACCTCCTGTTGCTATCCCATGGAACTACTGCCCCTCACGCTACGTTAACATTTGGGAAATGTTAACCCAGTCCAATGAGCGCATCTTCAACATGAAGACACTACAGCCCAGGGAAGGTGAGCCACTTGCCACAGCTGACTAGGTCTTTTCCCTCCTCGTCCTCCTTGGCTGGCTGTATCATGATGGCCCCACAATCAGCCTTACCACAGTTACTAACGGATCTGAGCTCTGTTAATGATACGCCTTTGCAATGGTATTTCCTTGTGGCCAGCAGGCGGAACTTGCAAGAAAAATGACCAAGATTCGAGGTGCAGCCTGTGACCAAAGAATACTGACATTTCTTAACCTGAGTTCCCACCCCTGACCTTGGCCTCCTGGTTGGTGACAGTAGAGCACTCAGTGGACCGTCCTGACTGCCATAAAGGACAACCTGAAGAAACAAATTCAACGACTCTAGGTCTGAGCATGTGTTTCGGGCAACAACACCAGAGTTCAAGGCCATCTGAGACGAATGAGGGGGTGACAGGACTGGTTTGGGTGTGGGGGATTAGTAATTCCTTGCAGAGTCTGTTCACCTAGAATTCAGTTTTCCTGTTTGGAAAAAGAAATGAACTCCGTTCTCAGGAAGAGCTGATGCTTAATTGTCTCATGTTCCCTTGCTTCATGTCTCTCACAAAAAGTTGTAGGAAGATGAGTGTGTTGGTCTCGTGTTTGAGTTTTGCTTCTAAGAGTCCACAGACCAGCCCATCTCAGTTCTCAGGTCATCAGAGAGTACGGTCCCTTCTAGCTTTCCCAAAATACCACTCTTCCCTTTTGAACATGTCCGCTACAAAAGCACCCACTCACATTCTTTTAAGTGAACTGAACTACTAATTCTAGCAACATAGCATTAAAAATGGCAACTCGCCCTGGCCGAGTTGCTCAGTGGGTTGGAGTGTCATGCTGTACACCAAAAAATCATGGGTTCAATCCCCAGTCGGGACGCATACAGGAGGCAACCCATCAATGTTGTTTCTCTCTCACACCGCTGTGTCCATCTATCTCTCTCTCTCTCTCTAAAATCAATAAATATGTCCTCGGGTGTGGATTTTTAAAAATGGCAACTCATCTCTCCCTAACTTCTAACACCAATTGCAACATTAATAAACTACTAATGGCAAACCGAGAACAAAAGAGAAACAGCACCTAAAGCAGAAGGGCGTTGGCCCAGGAACTGGCGGACTTGGATTCAGAGCCTCCCTGTACTGTGTGTCCTTGGGCAAGTCACTGCAATAAGGACATTCTGAGCAGCACTATTCCTATCCTCAGTATCTTCGTCTGCATCAATACCCGCCCATCCACTCATGAGGTATTTTGATAACAAAGTGGGATCATCTCCATGAAGATGCTTTGAAAAATATAAAATTTTACATAAATTGTAAGTTTCTGTTATTCAAATTTTTACAGCCCATGATTCATTGCTGAATTGAGTCTTGCTATAATGGGACCTTGATTTTTTACTCCAATGGCTTGAGCTAAAACTATGATATTATTGCAACATCCTATTTCATGATGATTTTCAAAATAGCCCTTGTTACACTGCTGTTTGAAAAATGACCGTGGACATTTTCCACCATAATCTCCACTTGAATCAAAATGTGCGCAGCACCTCAGGCACCACAGAGCTGATGAGTTAGTTATCTGGTGAGTTTGGGATGCTACACACACCCCACACTCCCAAGTGCCCCACTCGCTCCTTCCCCGTTGTATTTGAGGTTTATTGGAAATGCCTAAAGATGACAGTGACAGCCTTTAGAGATCTCCATGGTGAATGTTCTAGAACTATATAAGGTGAGTCATGTGGTGGACTTTTATCTCCTGTGAAAAGAACATAACAAGAGACCCTTTTCTCCGAAAACAATGAGCAGTCTCAAGACACGCACGCGCGCACACACACGCACATACTTCCTTCAGTGTCCCTGGAGTGACGATCAGCCGGTACGTGATGTAGGTGGGGATGCAGATGAAAGACGAGGTGCCTATGCAGTAACCCAGGATGACGGTCCAGTGAGGATAGGTGTACTGGAAAAGTCGTAGCTGTGGCGGGCTCATCAAAAAACTACAAATGATGAACTAAAACAGAAATTCCAAGAAAATCAGAAATCTTAACGCTATCTGAGCAGCTCGAGACAGTTCTGATACCACAAACGAACACCAAACATAAAGCTAAGATACTTCTGGGAAATTCCCAAAATGTGACATATCTTCAATTGAACTCTGGCACACAAAATTCCCTGATTTCTGTGCCTAATTACTGCAAAAAATAAAACAGCCTGGTGCTTATCTTGATTTTTCCTCCCTACCTCCCACCACAACCTCTGCAGTGGGGATGCAAAGACCTCAGAATGCTATTTAAGGAAGTCACAGCACCTCCTTCAGGGCAAAGGGGGAGGGATTGGAATCCATCAGAAGTGGTTTGGGCCCCTCTTATCAGACCTGGGGGGAATGAGCCAGGGGACCTCACCCTGGCCCCTACCAGCCCCAGGGTTTCCTATTTCTCTCTGCTTTGCTTTCATTTCCTCCTGCATTCCTGGGCTGTGGTTGTTTTTTGTCAGAGGGAAGGTATGAAGTCCAGGAGAAATAATAAGGTTCTCAAGACCCGAGGAAGACTCTGGCTCCCGGACATGTGTTCCTTCTGGCCCTTTCCACAGGCCCTCTGCTCTCTCCATGGAGCACCTGGGCCTGGGGTCTTGAGGGCGCCTGTGCAGCTCCACAGGGAATGACCGCCTGCCGCAGGCCCTCATAACGAGACGGATAAAGGAAGGGAAAACATTTTGACCAAGATAAATTCCACGGTGTGCTCCCAACACTCAGTTTATGAGTTTTCTTCTTTCAGTTTGGTTTCCAGAGAGAGCGTAAGTATCGGGTTTTGCCTAGTAACCACTGTGCCGAGACAGTTATTGCTCTTGATTTAATTTTATTTTATTTCACGGTCATGAAGAAGACAGTAATGTAAATTATTTGTGTGGTTAAACATCTATTTATAGCTTTTTTTTTTCTTTGTCCGCAGGTAATAAAATGGGACACTGTTAAACACACATCCATCTTCCGAGCAGTGTTACCCTAAGTCCCAGGGGCAGCTTTCAAAACAGGAGCCCCGCCAACCCCAGACCTTTCTCTGAGCCGACTCTCCTCGCTCCCAGACTCGGCCTCCAAGGAAGACAGTTTGGGAACAGGGAGAAGGGGAGTCTGGTTAGGAGCCATCCCTGCGTCTCATCCCGACGCTGGGTTCAGGGAGGCCCCGGGCTCTCCTCTCGTCGAGGCTGGTAGGGGTTGCGGCAGACACGCCGTTGCATGTCCCAGCCTCTCCTTGCTCATATACAGTATTTTCTTTTTTTGTAACTGGCTTCAGTGAAAAAGGATATTTTTAGTAAGCTACTCATTGTTTACCTAAAGCAGCCTTAAAAAGCCCAGAGCAGGGCATCTGTTAAGTAAACCCAGAAGTGGGAGACAGACTTGCCCCTCTATACCCTGTCCCGGGGCGCTTGCCTTTAGGGGAAATGAGAAAAGTGAACAGCACAAGAATTACGAGTAATGTGCTTGAACCCAGACCTGTGTCTGGGTTTTGCTGGACACCAAACCTCACCGACTGCCGGGCAAGAGCTCACCCAGTCTGCTAGGCAAGCAGCAGTTCACAGAAATGAAAATAGCAAAAGCCTGGAGCCAGGGCTGGGGTGAGGCACGTGAGGCACCCAGCCCAGGACGACACTTCCCAGGACGTGGGGCAAAACTGCAGCCATCAGGATAGGTAATATTTGAGTGCAATGTGGAAAAAAGACGGAATCCGACAGAGCCCGAGTAGGGTAAGGTGGGTGAGGTACAGGGTCGGACCCTGTCCCTATTGAAAATGTTGATATTGTGTTCATCAGGGATATTTTCTGCATTAATTCGGTTTTTAAAAAACATTGCAATAAAATAGCATTTCTCTTGATTACTGAGGTTTTGGGCGCCCCCTTCAATTTGATGCCCATGCTGAATGCCTCAGTTGCCTCTCCCGAATTTCAGCCCGGACACCGTTTCCTCCCTGTGTGTGGGAGACAAACATGACTTCTTCCCTCAAGGAACTAATCCAGTGTGTCTCTCCTTCCTTTGAAAAACAAATGAAAGGATTTAAGTAGATTACCGAGAAGCACTGGTAATAATATGAATTAATAACCCATTTACGTCAGGGCTTCTGCTTCTAATAATGGCAGGCTAGGTGATTCAGACCAACCCGCTTACTGAAAACAACTAAAATTTCTGGATTTAAAAATATATATGCTTTTAATTTATCTAAAAGCAACAGAGAGTTGACAAGGTAATAAGGAACCACTGGGCTGAGATCTGGGGGGACACTGGAGCCCAGCACCCACACCACAACACGGGGCCCTGAGGCCTCCTGTGCTTGGGCTGGCTTTGGTTTTGGAAACCTCCGCAGTCCCGGGGAAGGGAAGCAAGTCGAGGAGGGATTCTGGGGAGGCACGTGCAGCATGGCAAGGCAAGGGGAGCCTATCACTCATCTCGTAGATTAACGTGTGCTATAAAAAGTACAAAAAGTAAAGGGCTGCCTTGAGAAAGTCAAACAGATCACTAAAAGGGCTGCTTTCAAAAAGGGGGAAAGCACCGCTGGGTGCCAAAGGCAGAGATGATCTAAGGCACAGGGATGGCCCAGACACTCCTAACGAGCTGGAGCTAGACTGGAGGAAGTCTAATAAAGTTTCTGGCTCTCAAAGATCAAAAAGGCGCCCCCTCCCCCTCCAAAAATGAAAGTACAGATAAATGAAAGAACAGCACATGGTCCCTGCCAATGTGCACGGTGTCACTTCACCCCAGGCTGTCTCCGAGCGCTCTTGGGATGCTAGCAGGGCACTTCCATCTTTGGGCAAACATGTCCTTCAGGGGGACACCAGGAGGGAATGCAGGGGCACGTGCAGCCAGGATGAAACACTGAACACGGCTGGGCGGATGGGCCACCCTTGGACCTGAACTTTCTCACCCAGGTCCTCTGGCAGTAAATGGATTCTACTTTTGACTCAGGTCATGCTTAAGGGCCTTTGCGTGGGGTGTCTTTAAGAAAACGGACACAGGATTACTAGGACCCTGTCCAGGGCCTCGTGAGCAGCGCAGTAAATTCTTCCCCGGCCTTCAGAGGTTCTTGTCATGTGACCTGGGGCCTTTACTTAATATCTCTAAGCCTCAGTTTCCTTAAATGTTAAGTGGGGTATTAGAACTATACTACTTCATAGAACTTTGTGACGATTGAGTTTTACACTGAGTCTGGCCTGGCACTTAATGTTCAATACATGTTACTCATCGTTATCACTGAATGGGGAGGAAGCAATGAGGTGACTCAAGACAGACGACGTTATGATGTCAGAAGAGTGGTTAACCATGGGGACAGTGACTGAGGGGGACACAGAGGGGCTTCTGTCGTGTTTTTGTTTCTTAGTTTCATTTTGGGTACAAAACTGTGCTCTATTTATAAAATTTCATGGATTTGCACCCTGTTCTGTGTGTACGTTACACTTCAATAAAACTTATCTTTTATAGTGTTGGAGCGGACCTCTCTCCAGCCCCGGAAGGAGGAGGGAAATGGCAACTCACCAGGAGAAACAGAGGGCTGACAGCTGCCCAGCAGATCCTCCAAAACCACCCAGGGCCGAAGCCCAGCATCTCCTTCACGTCGCTGCAGAACTGAGTGATGCCTAAAATTATCCAGAAGACAAAGACTGATTGACTGAGAGAGGACAGGGCCTGTCCGATCCCTGGATTCTCAGAGAAAGGGTCAGCTCTGAAATTCTCATGGAGGGGCTCGGGATGCCAATCCGCTCTGACTGTGGGACGGGAACTTGTCACAGAACTGCATGTCAGAGCGAGCAGTGTTCTCTCTACGCAGAGTGGGCGGACAGGTGGACATTTCGGGGGGGACCTGAAGCTCCCTCTTAGTGCCCACACTGCCTTCCTAAGATCTCAGCATATATTTTATTTTATTGGTACTGCAGAAAAGAAAGTTAAATTTTGTTTAGAAATGATAGACCCACTCGACAGAGACTGACTTTGACCATATAACCATGTATGGAAATCTTCCCAAGAGAAGATTTTAACCACAGGACGGCCCAATCAGTTGCCAGTTCATGGTCAAGGTTCTTCTATAAAAGTGACTGGCATAGAAGGGAGAAGTGGGACTCCGGTGAGAAAATGAGAAGGGGCAGGAAGTTTGCTCTGCACTCCTCCCCTGAGAGTGTCCAGCAACACCTGCGGTAGGTCTCTAGTGATTCACACACTTGAACTTTGTCATCAGCTGAGGAGGTGGGGAGGACTTCATTTAAAAAAACTGGGCTCATGTGCCACCCAAAATATGGGGACCCCTTCTTCATATCATGCATAATGACAAACATGCTAACGCTGTTTTATTATCATAGAAACTAGGAAAAGAAATATTTTCATTATGAAATAGTCACTTCCTGATTTTAAAGATGAAGAGAGCCTGAACCAGGTTGTCTTCACTTCAATGGCCTGTGCTCCCCACCCCCACCCCCATCCAGGGGCTCCTGGGACCCCTGCCCACGGACCCGACCCACGTCAGCTCACGCTCTGCGCTCCTGGTGGTTTCCTCCTTATCAGATTCCATCCCAGGGTCAGAGCGGGCTTTCCCGGGGGCAGACAATCCAAACGGGAACATTCTGGCCTCTTCCCTAGAAGATAAGCTCCTAAACTCTGCCTCAGGACTCTGGAGGGAGCTCTTGCTTGAGAAACGTAAATTGAGGGCCACTCTACAGAACAGTAGGATACGGGCCACTCTGCTGATGCCGTCACTGTGCACCAGTTCTGTGTCCGGTTCAATTCTTAGAGCCAGTCAGGGTCTTAAGCCCCCACCGTGGATGAGCTAAAGGGAACTGCTTCAGCCTGTCTCCACTGGGGAAACATTTACACTCGGAAGGAAAACACGTCCTCCCAAGACACGGAGCAATCGGCTGCAGAGAGTGTGGGGGAGATGAGGAAGTGTTTCTGAAGAAGGCACTCAGCTGAGCTTCCCTTACAGACCCACCAGGAGGTGACACGCCCTGCCCTTTCCTGAAGTCAGCCCTTCTCTTTCCTGGTGGCTACGGGCTGCTGTCTGTGGGAAGGACCGAGGCTGGGGGGAGGAGGTGTCTTACCATAGAACCAGCACACGGCAACTGCTTCTATCAGCACGACAGTGAGCACGGCCGGCCCCGTGGCGTATTCCTCCAGCAGCTTCACCACGTAGGCCCCTCCCTGAAAATGAGATCACCACCCTGGATAAAAGCCCTCGAGGGCATTGTCTCCTCTCTACCACAGGGGCCAAAAGAAGCTTCTTAACTAAGGATAATTCTGGAATATTCCCACCTTAGGCCCCATAGAAGTATCTGAGAGCCTGCCTCTTAGACTGGCCTTCTCAGGACGGGCCAGATCCCACCCCTTCTGAGGCCTCTTCCTTCCTCAAGGAGCGCTCCCCTCTTCTTGCTTCCTCTCCCCACTAAGTTCTTTGTTAGTTTGTTTTTAATCCTCACCCAAGGACATGCTTATTTATTTTAGAGAGAGCAAGAGACATATCAATTGGTTATCTCCTGTACACACCCTGACCAGGGATTGAACCCTCAACTTTTGGTGTATGGGATGACGCTCCAACCAACTGAGCCACTGAGTTTTTAGAGACAAACTCAAAAGGGCCTTGATCTATGTTCAACTTTATTCAATTTATCAAACACCTACTGCATACCCACTCTACCTTGGAGAATCCAAGTCCCTAAAGACTGAATCTAGGAGAGGGCACAATACCAGACCCACCGAGTGCACTGGTCGCAGTTTGGCCTTCTGTCCTAACTCCCAAATCCCTTGGGTCCTGCTCAGAGGCCCAGCACCCTCCTGAAGCTCCACAGACACTGGGGTCACGGCTTGAAGAGGCGTATCTAAAAAATCTGCCTTCAGTCAGGACATAAGCCCAGGTTCCTGTGGGTATTATCTGATGCAGGGTTGTCAAGAATGCAGCCCTGAGGACTGGAATTAAACTGGAAAAGCAACCTTTAGTTTTTCTCCAGATAGTCTGCCAAGCCTGAAATCTAGTTGGATCTACTGGGAAATGCAAAGAGCCTTCAGATGCCTTACAGAAAGTCTACAGACATGCCACCAGAAACAACGTTTTCTTTTTACCCTTGATGACAAACTTTGTATAAGCTCTCCCTTTGGGAAGGAACGGCTTCTTGTACGTTCTGTTGCCCTCCGGGGAGGCTGCCTCAAAGCTGCAGGTCGTGGTACTCACAAAAGTCAGGGTGATCAGGGACCCGAAGAAGCAGGTAACGACCACGCAGAGCACCAACAGCTCCCGGCGCTTGGACCACATGTGCGGAAACTCATCCAGCACAGCTGTGATCACCCCCTCCAAGCCTGCAAACTGAGAGGGACACACAAATAGTCACAGGGAGGCTTTGGGACAAACGTGTTACCTTCTAGGACAGTGAACAAGAGGAAAGGGCTGCCCGGTGTAGCTCAGTGGATTGAGCGCGGGCTGGGAACCAAAAAGGTCCCGGTTCAATTCCCAGGCGGGGCACATGCCTGGGTTGCAGGCCAGGTCCTCAGTGAGGGCCATGTGAGAGGCAACCATACATTGCTCTTTCTCCCTCCCTTCTCTTCTCTCTAAAAATAAATAAATAAAATTAAAAAAAAGAGGAAAGGGCTAAGACTGCCAAGTGACCAGTCAAGCTGGTCATGACCCGTCCCCCCTACTCAGCAGCCCTCACTGGAAATATCTTTTCCCGTTTACACTGCCATTTAGAACCAATCCCTAAGAACATGAAGGAAAGAAAATAGAGCATGCGGACAGGGCTTTTTCATGTGAGTCTCTTGGGGAGGTTTTGGTTGCATCAGAAAAGCCAACTCAAAGCTGAGATGCCTTCCACACTAAGTGCAAGGCGCTGAGGTGAATGCTGGGTGGCAGGGCACTGAGACACTAGAGTGACCTTGCCTTGGCCTTGAGGTGCTGCCGTCTGGTCAAGGACAGTGCACAATAAGGACAGTTGCCATACTCAGGGCCCCTGGCCTGTGCTTGTGTGTGTATACACAAACAGTCATTACCCCATTAATCCATTAATGGCCGTCTCAGGTACCAGAGCGTGGCACGTGCAGTCGACCAGGCGTGAACAAGGGGCTGGGGGAGCACCAGTGGGGAGCAGCCAACAACTCCTGGGGTGGCCAGGGGCGGCCAGGATCAGAGGGAAGGGACACAACCTCCTCTTCCTCCTCCTCTTCCTCCTCCCCTTCCTCCTCCCCCTCCTCTCCCTCCTACTCTTCCTCCTCCCAGAGGCGGATTTCCCTCCCCATTCACTCACCGTGCTATCCAAGCCCAGTGTGATCAACATCAAGAAGAAGACAATGGCAAAGAATGTGGACCCCGGCATGTTGGCTATGGCTTCTGCGTACGTGATGAAGAGGAGGCTGGGGCCTGAGACGGGGGAGAGAGGAGGGGCCCACAGTGTATTCAAGGCCCCGAGCACCATGGCCTGAACACCTGGAAAGGGTGGAGTTCTCCAAGGCTTTACATTTCTCTAAAATCTTTGAAAGTTTTTAAAGGAACATTTAGAAATTATTCCAATGTTAGATATTGGAAACATCCAAAGAGCAGCAAAGCAACTCAGTGGGAGCAAGGGTCTTAAACAGAACCTAGGGCCTACCCGCATCTTTGGCCACCACGGACACATCTTCCTTCCTCATCTCGGCCATATAGCCAAGCACGGTGAAAATGACAAATCCTGAAACGAAGCTCGTCATGCAGTTCACCGCGCTGGTCACCAGGGCGTCTCTGGAGCAGAAAACCCAAGGGGGCAGAGTCATTTGCAGGTCAGGGGTCTAAGGAGCATCTGTCTGCAGCTGTGGCAGGGGGAACAGGCTGAGCTCACAGGGACTTCAAGGCCGTCCTGGTGTCCCTTCGCCTCCCCCCTGCGCCTGGCCTCTCCCATGGGTTGCATCAGGCTTGAGACACAAGCTGGCATCCTCATGGCACGGGAGGGGTGGCGTTAAGGTATGGACCTGTTTATAGCCAGCACAGCACAGGCCCCTCCCCAGCCTGCTCTGCAGCGGGGCCTGGGCTGGAGTGGGAGCCAGCAGCGGCCTCGGTCTCACGCTGGTGAAGTCCTCAGATTTAGACCTTCGACGTTATGTGCAAATGAGTTTACAACACCGCCATAGGGATGTCCTGACACTTAACAGAAGACCTCGCCACAGGACTTCCGGCTGGCGTTCCCACGCAAAGCCACATTCTTCGGGCCACATTGCATGCGAAATCTTTTTTTAAAAAAATAAATTCTGTAACTATCTGATGAACAGCATACTTCCATTATTGCACATTGCCGTCTGTGATAGAACATTAAAACAAAGTCAGCTCTAAAGATGATGAGTGATATTTAAGTCACTCTGTTTCATCAACACTTCTGCAATGAGATTTTTTGCCACCCAAATGCCACAAAATTATGGCATTTTGTGTTGGTCAAAATAGTTTAATCATTATACGTTTTGTGTACATATCCATAAACAAATTCTCACATTATAGCTGTGTTAAATACAAGTCAAATCTAAACACTTAGTGTCTGTTGCAATTTTTGTAAACCTGCTTTAGAATTTCTTAATTTTTTTCTCGCAATGCTTATCAAAACAAATCCTTGCCTATCTCATTTGGAGAATTTCAATTTTTTTAAAAAAGATTTTATGTATTTATTTTTAGAGAGAGGGGAAGGGAAGGAGAAAGAGAGGGAGAGAAACATCAGTGTGTGAGAGATACACCAGTGTGCGGTTGCCTCTCACAGGCCCTCAGCCGGGGACCCGGCCACAGCCCAGGCATGTGCCCTGCCTGGGAATGGAGCCAGAGGCCTTTCGGTTCACAAGCCAGCACTCAATCCACTGAGTCACACCAGCCGGGGCTAATTTTTTTTAATATACAGAGACTGTCACGAAACAGAAGTGGCCTGGGGCCCCTCTCAACCCCTGAGTAGCCCGGTGAGGCCCTGGCCATGGGTGAACTGGTCAGGGACCCGTGGCACCCATGAGGGTCATTGTCAACATGGCCCGAGCCCAGCCTTCCTCCAGACCAACTGACTGCACCACTTTTAAGCTTTAACTGGGGTGAGGGGGGGGCCTCAATACTCACTGATAACAGTTGTTGTTGAATTTGTTGTAGCTAGCAAAAGCCAGTAGGACCCCAAAACCAGGACCAAGAGAGAAGAAGATCTGAGCAGCAGCATCTACCCACACCTGGAACACAGCAGAGGCAGGGTGAGGGCCGAGACCCAGGCCGACGCCAGGCACCGGTGGGGCCCGTGTGCTCACGCCTCCAGGTGGCTTTGTGCAGACACAGAGAGACGGCTCTCAAGGCACATCCCGGGACGGCCCCATACCAAGTGCAAGCAAGTAGGATTTCTCTTCCCACCATGTAGGCATCAACCAACCCAGTGACCTCAACTGTCCTTTTCATGCTGGCATTTCTGATTTAAAGCGTTGTCACAAGACTTGCCATTGCACCCAAAGTTGAGTTGCTGCCACCGTCCTATTTGGAGGACTGGCTTCGCTTAGTAAAACGACAGGAACACATCATTTCCCTCATCGTCTTACCCCCGTCTCCAGCAGTTTCTGCCAGTTGGGTTTCAAGTAGTAGAGAACACCCCTCCAGGCTCCGGGGAGGGTGGCACCCCTCACCAGCAGGACCAAAAGGATGATGTAAGGGAAGGTGGCCGTCACCCACACCACCTGTGAGGAAGGAAACCCAGGCTATCACCACGGGGAAGCTGGTATCCATTGTTTTTTAAAACCTCCAAGAAAGGAGATCCACCTTTCTTTTTCCTGCAATTTTAGGTGGGGCGGGGTGGTTGGCAGGAAGATCACAGCCTTCAGAATCAGCCAGGGCTCTGACTCACGGCTTGCTGACAGTAGCTACCTCTATCTGCACTCCCCACCGGTGCAGTGGGGAAAGTACCTAGCAGGGAACAGCTAGGGTGTGAACGTAAAGCCCTGCACACCATCCACGATGGGCTTTCAATACATTACTGACACTATTATTGATTGTGACACGACTGGTGGGTTTTTCTAAAGAGGAATTTAAAAAAAAATTGTACTGGTTCTTGGAATTGGCCCATTTCTAGAACTTTCTACCAGATTTGGTGACGAGAGACTGAGTATGATGATGGAACGAGTCCGGTGTTGGGGAAAACACTGTCCCCCTGTCAGTCTGGGCCAGAGTCTGAGTTTGAGATGCTCTGGGGCCCCCTGGCAGGCCTGGGTCAGCAGAGTCCTCCTCACCTTGCCAGATGTTTTGACACCTTTCCAGATGCTAAAGTAGATCACAGTGAAGATCAGCATGATGCAGAGGGCAAGCTGCCAGCTGATGCCCCCCAGGTCCTGGAGTCCCTTAGACCGGTGGATCTGCAGCACGTGGCGCCTGGGGTGAAAGAGAAGGAGAGGCCCATGAGATGGTCCGAACAGCGAGCGGGATGCACTGCCGGTCATACCTGCAGGAGGGCGCCGAGGGAAAAAAGTGGTCACAGCCCTGCAGGCACCGCGCGGTCACTAAGCCTCAGCCAGGGCTGGGACTGGCTCTGCCAGTGCTGAAGGAGAGACCAACCTGGGAAACACGCTCAGCCCAGAGGCAGACCTCCAGCACTCTTTTGTCCCAGTTCGGACCTGGTCAACCAGGAAACGTGACCGACCTGACTGGCTCGGGAGGGCAAGGATTCGTCTGTGTGGGCGGTGGGCCCCTTTCCCACCCAACGCCCTTTGGGCTGCCATTGCCTGAAATTCCAGCATTAAAGAATATGCCTGCCCGGCTGGTGTAGCTCAGTGGACTGAGAGCGGGCTAGGAACCAGAAGATCCCGGTTCGATTCCCAGTCGGGGCACATGCCTGGGTTGCGGGCCAGGTCCCCAATGAGGGCCATGTGAGAGGCAACCATACATTGCTGTTTCTCTCCCTCTCTTTCTCCCTCCCTTCTCCTCTCTCTAAAAATAAATAAATAAAATCTTTAAAAAAAAAAAAAAAGAATATGCCCTACCCCAGGCATCTTCTTTCAAAGGGTAGCTCCCACATGAGGTGAGCACATAAAACCAGGAACTATGTGAATGGTTTCAAACTATTGAAGAGGTCGGAGGCTTTGCTTCTGTGACCCCAGCTGAGGGGAGGACCCAGGAGGAAGGGCGGTTTGGAAGCAAGGAAGTCATTTTGAAATGTGAAGGCAGGGGTCATCCTGGGCCCACTGGAGCCGCCTGGCATGACACATTGGAAAGGACCAGATGGCCCAGAGGGCCAGGGAATGGAGCATTCGAGGCAGAGTCCCTCAACTCCAGATGCGGCTCCCACCGTCCCTGCTGGGCCTCCCTCCAAAGAAGCCAAACGCCGGGGGTGTGGTCTGCCCTCAACAGACCACCCCTCACTTACAGGCACTTACGTGTAAAATTCCTCTGCAGGGGACGTGGAGTGGAGCGTCCAGGTGACGTTGCCCTCCGAGAAGTAGTTGGTGCAGTTGCCGGTGTTCCAGGAGTTCTTGCAGCTGGTCCAGGGCAGCTGGTCCGTGAAGGAGGAGATGAGGTAGTAGAGCGCCCAGGCCATGATGGTGTTGTAGTAGGAGGCGATGTAAAAGGCAATGATGCAGATGGCGTACCCGATCCCTGGGACAGAGGGCGAGGGGGGCCGAGAGTGAACGGCAGCCCTCCGGAGAAAGACTGACACGGCCTTGCGGGGGGCGCGCTGCAGCCGGGGGAGGGGAAGGATGGGGTCGCCACTCGCTTCATTCCCCAAAGACTCAGGGAGGCAGCGGAAAGGTGGCAACACGGTAAATGACTTACCTGTATTTGCAAGGTTACATGTTTCAGGAAATGTGTATGTGTGTGTGCTGTTAATGCTTTACATTTTTTTTTCTATTTAGTTTAAATTGCCCTTTAACATTCTTACACCGCTTGAACAGTCAAAAACTTAATTACTGTGCTCAAGTTACCTCCCAGGGTTATCGAAAGCCTAACTGATTCCAGAAGGTCCCCAGCTCCCCCCACCCCCTGCACAGATGGAAATCACCACTTCCCTGAAAAACCCACCCATCTGCTCACCCACTCAGGCCTTTCAGTTACCTTTGAAAATCGGGCAGATTTTCCTCCATATGGAAATGCATCCGTTTCGGTGGTACTGGCCCAGTGCGAGCTCCATATAGAAGAGCGGGATTCCCCCGAAAATGGTCATGATGGTGTAGGGGAGGAGGAACGCCCCTGAGGCAGATGAAAGACAATTTTATTCCCGGCCCACATCTGTCCCAGAAAGGCCCCACTGATCCCACACCAGGGGCCACGCCGAGAATCACAGAGCCACCTGACGCTGGAGTGCCACGAAGCCACCTTATGCTGCGTGACCTCACACTGTGCTCCCCTGATGGTGGTGCTTTGCCAGAGGTAATAGAAGGCACACCTCCATGGCGGAAGGGTGGTTTGGAGGAGGCAGAGAGGAGCCTGAAAGAAAGCTGGATGTGGGAGTCCACAGAGCAGGCACTGGGATAAGTTCCACTTCTAACTGCCTGGAGGACCCAGGACCATGTCCCCTGAGCATTAAAATCATGGGGTTGAGGAGAGCCACCAGTCATAATCACTGGTGGGTTTAAAAGCACCCACCCAGCCAGTCTTCCTGAAGCAGAAGCTCCAGGTAGCGGCATAATAGAAACCAGGCTCTCTAGGTGATTCTGATGCAACCAGTACACGGGCCAGCGTTTGGGACCGATATCTTGCGTCAACCTGTAGAACAGCTGTGATCATCTACAAGTCACTGAATCAGTGTCTTTGTCCATCAGTATTATCCCTGACTCCAGACACTTGATTATTGATATTTAGTTCCTTCCCATAATTCCGCCAAGCCAGAAGGCTCCCTCCTGAGCCACCTTAGCAGGCGTGGCTGAATAGAGTGGCTTGTCACAGACTCAGAAAGGGCAGAGCTCCTGCATCTCCGGCGATGCTGGCATTGCCTGGCTCTCCTGGCTGAGGCAGAATGTGGACATGCCAAGTTAAGCAGCGGTCACCTGTAGTTTTAGCCCAAAGAATGGATTGGCTTGATTTTTCCCAGACAACTTTCCTTCCCATGAAGTGCTTTGAACCTAGGAATCTGAAGTCAGTGCAGCTCAGAAAGGTCCCACCGATCTTACAATCACTCTGGGGAAATCTGGATTGAGAAGAACCACGTTGTATTGTCGTGGGGGCGTTTGTCCAAAGGGTTTGCTTGTCTGGCTTCACTGTAGGGAATGAGTACAGGGGAAACGGCACAGGCGACCCAGCCCCTTACGTAATGCTCAGGCTAGAGGTGAGTCCTCTAATGCTGAAGAGAAGGTGATTCCAACCTCCACTCCTCCCAGGCAGAGAGCGCTGAGCTCCCTTTCCCGCCCCGGGAACAAGAACTATCTTTGCAGCTGCACACGGACAATGGCCGGGTAGCTCAGTTGGTCAGAGCACCGTCTAGAGCACACCAAGGTTGCAGGTACTGTCTTTGGTCAGGGCACATACAAGAATCATCTAATGAATGCACAAATAAGTGAAACAACAAATTAATGTTCCTCTCTAAAATCAATACATAGAAATTAAAAAAAAAAAAAGGCTCTGGACCTGAGTTAAAACCCTTCTCTGATCTCACACAGGTCCAAAGGCCCAGGAGGGTATGGGCCGTAGAGCTCCTTCCCGACGCTTCCTGACACAGACCTTCCCTCTCCGACCCCTCGGAGCAGAACCTCCCCGCAGGAGTGAAGAAGCTCAGCCCAGTGCTGTGGTCACCCCCACACCTCACTGGGTGGAGAGTGGAGCTTGGATAATGCAGGGGTGAGAGGGGAGCTCTTCAATAAACGGAGCACGGATGATGTTGAAAATCTGCTGAGACCAGGTCTGGGAGAGTTCATCCAGCTTCAGAGCCCAGAGAGCCTCACACACGCAGACTGCAAGTGTTGGCTTCCTGGAGGTTTTTTTTCCGTTTAGATAAGCTTCTAAATTTAAGCAATCCTGTTCCCAAACTCTTATCAGTTAAACAAGATAGAAAAGATACAACTTATCCTCTGGCCTCCTAAGAGGCTCTTACGGACCCCCCCAGGGTCAGAACCCCTGCTCTGGGCCCAGGATACTGACCGCCTCCATTCTGGTAACAAATGTAGGGAAAGCGCCAGACGTTGCCCAGGTCCACGGCGTAGCCAATGACCGACAAGAGGAAATCCACCTTCTTGCCCCAGGTCTCCCGTTCCCCTTGGTGAACTTCAGCCACTAGGGCAGTGGTGGCAGCCGGGATGGAGTGCTGAGTGTCATCTCCTGCACTGGGGCTGGGAACTGCTGAGTACCCATTGGAGATTTGGCCGGACTCCGCCTTATCCCCAGGGGCGGGGACACCTTTCCGTAAAACTCCATTTTCCTGACAGTCTTCTCCATCCTTACACACTGACAGCTCCTTCTGAGAATTTAAAGGTGTGGTCTCCATCCTGCTGTCTAGTAGATGATACTGACACCCATCTGCCGAGGACCAGAACCAAATTCCTGGTGCACGGTCTGTGGGGTCCTCAGAGCTTCACATCAATGGGGTGGAGGGCTCTGTTGGAAAGGCACACAGAGAGAGGAGAATTAAATTAGGCATTTTTACTTGGTTTTGGTATTATTCATCATATGTCTTTTTTTTTTGCTTAATCCCTTCACCTTTTTCACCCAGACCCCCATTTACTACCCCCCACCCCCGACAGTTGTCGATCTGTCCTCTGTATCTGAGTCTGTTTCTATTTGGTTTCTTAGTCTATTTTGTTCACTAGAGTCCTCATATGAGTGAAATCATATATTTGTCTTTCTCTGACTGGCTTATTTCACTTAGCATAATGCTCTCCAGGTCCATCCATGCTGTTGCAAAGGGTAAGACTTCCTTCTTTTTGATGGCCTAGTAGTATTCCACTGTGTAAATGTCCCATAGTGGTTTTATCCGCTCATCTACTGATGGGCACTTGAGTTGCTTCCAAATCTTGGTGTTTATAAATAACGCTGCAATGAACATGGGGTGCATGTATTCTTTCGAATTAGTGTTTTAGGTTTCTTTGGATATATGTCAGAGGTGGAATGGCTGGGTCATAAGGCAGTTATATTTTTAATTGTTTTTAAGATTTTATTTATTTATTTCTAGACTGGGGAAGGGAGGGAGAAAGAGAGGGAGAGAAACAGCAATGTATGGTTGCCTCTCACATGGCCCCCACTGGGGACCTGGCCCGCAACCCAGGCATGCGCCCTGACTGGGAATTGAACCAGTGACCCGCTGATTTGCAGGCTGGTACTCAATCCACTGAGCCATATCAGCCAGGGTTCATCGTGTTTTTAATTTGCATTTCTCTGATGATTAGTGACATTGAGCATTTTTTTATATGTCTGTTGGCCATCTGTATATCCTCTTTGGAAAATTGTCTATTCAGGTCCTTTGCCCATTTTTTAATTGGGTTGTACTTTTTTTTGTTGTAGTTTAGGTGTTGTGTTGTATAAGTTCTTTATAAATTTTGGATATTAACCCCTTATCAGATGTATCCTTGGTGAATATGTTCTCCCATTCAGTGAGTTGTCTTTCAATTTTGTTGATGGTTTCCTTTGCTGTGCAAAAAATTTTTAGTTTGATGTAATTCCATTTGCTTATTTTTTTGCTTGTTTCTATTGCCTGAGGAGACATGTCAGAAAAATTACTGCTATGAGAAATGTCTGAGATTTTATTACCGTATTTTTTTCTTTAAGGATTTTCATGGTCTCAAGTCTAACATTTAAGTTTTTAATCCATTTTGAGTTTATTCTTATGTATGGTGTAAGAAGGTAGACTAGTTTGCTTTTTTTGCATGTTATCTGTCCAATTTTCCCAACACCATTTATTGAGAGAGAGAGAAAGAGCGCCGAATCCTAACCACTAGACCACCAGGGAACTTATCCCAACACCATTTATTGAATAGACTATCTTTACCCCGTTGTATGTTCTCGTCTCCTTTTTCAAATATTAATTGTCCATAAAGGTGTGGGTTTATTCCTGGGCTTTCTATTCTCTTTCATTAATCTACATGCCTGTTTTTATGCTGGTACCATGCTGTTTTGATTACTATGACCTTGTAGTATAGTTTGATATCAGGTAGTGTGATACCTCCAAGTTTGTATTTCATTTGGGATCTTTGGTGTTTCCATATAAATGTTGGGAATATTTGGCCCTGGCCGGTGTAGCTCAGTGGATGGAGCGCGGGCTGGGAACCAAAGGGTCCCAGTTCGATTCCCAGTCAGGGCACATGCCTGGGTTGCGGGCCAGGTCCCCAGTGAGGGCCATGTGAGAGGCAACCATACATTGCTGTTTCTCTCCCTCTCTTTCTCCCTCCCTTCCCCTCTCTCTAAAAATAAATAAATAAAATCTTTTAAAAAAATGTTAGGAATATTTGTTCTAGTTTTATGAGATATGCCATTGGTATTTTGATAAGAATTGTGTTGACAAATCTTTTTTGTGTGTGTTTCAGTTGCATTTTTACCTTTCTTGAAATAATAAAGCATATTTTATTCCATCTTCAATATTAAAATGGCTGCACAAAAATTAACCAATTTTGATGTTTTTTTAATGTACACTAATATGACATGACAGCTGTCACAAAACGTTCTAATAAAATTGGAATGAAGTTAAAGACAACTAAGCACTACTAGAGCCATCATATGGAAAAAACATAACGTACTTTTTGGCCAACTCAATATAAAAATTCCTAAGTTGTTGTAGAGTTGTGTACTTGAAACCTATATAATTTTGTTAGTCAGTGTCACCCCAATAAATTCAATAAAAAGGAAAAAAGAAAAGAATAGTGTTGAATCCACAGATTGCTTTGGGGAGTATGGACATTTTAAAGATGTTAATTCTTTCTGTTCATGAACACAGTATGTGCTTCCACTTATTTGTATCTTCTCCAATTTCTTTCTTCAGCGTTTTATAATTTTCTGAGTACAGACTTTTTACATCCTTGGTTAAATTTATTCCTAGGTATTTTATTTTTGATGCAATGGTAAATGAAATTGTTTTCTTAGTTTCCCTTTCTGATAGTTAATTATTGGTGTATAAAATGCATCTGGTTTATGGATATTTATTTTGTATCCTGCTCCTTTACTGAACTCGCTTATCAGTTCTAGTAGTTTTATGGTGGAATCTTTAGGGTTCTCTAAATACAGTATCATGTTATCCGCAAATAATGACAGCTTTACTTCTTTCTTTCCAATTTGAATGCCTTTTATTTCTTGTTCTTGCCTGATTGTTGTGGCTAGGATTTCTAGTACTATGTTGAATGAGAGTGCTAAAAGTTGACATTCCTGTCTTGTTCCCAATCTTAAGGGACATATTTTAGTTTTTGCCTATTGAGTATGATGCTGCCTGTGGGTTTGTCATATATGGCCTTTATTACGTTGAAGGATGTTTCCTCTTTTCCCACTTTGCTGAGAATTTTTATCATAAATGGGTGCTGGATTTTATCAAATGCTTTTCCTGCATCTATTAATATGATCATGATTTCTATTCTTCATTTTGTTTCTGTGATATATCACATTGATTGATTTGTAAATATTCTACCAACCTTGCATCCCCAGGATAAATCTCACTTGATCATTGTGTATGATCTTTTTAATGTGTTGCTGGATCATGTTTGCTAATACTTTATAGAGGATTTTAGCATCTATGTTCATCAGGGATGTATTGGCCTATAATTTCCTTTTTTTGTACTGTCTTTATCTGGTTTTGGATTCAGATAATGCTGGCCTCACAAAATAAGCTTGGGAGTCTTCTTTCCTCTTCAATGTTTTGGAGTAATTTGAGAAGGATGGGTGTTAATTCTTAAAATGTTTGGTAAAATTATCCTGTGAAGCTATCCAGTCCAGGACTTTTGTTTGTTGAGAGGTTTTTGATTACTGCTCCAATTTCATTAATTGTAATCAGTCTATTTAGATTTTCTGATTCTTCCTGATTAAAGTTTTAGAAGACTGTATGTTTCTAGGAATTTATTTATTCCAGATTGTTCAATTTGTTGGCATATAGATGTTTGTAATATTTTCTTACTTTGTATTTCTGTGGTGTCAGTTGTTACCTTTCCTCTTTCATTCTGATTTTATTTATTTGGGTCCCCTTTTTTTCTTAATGAGTCTGGTTAAAGGTTTGTCAATCTTGTTTGTCTTTAAAACACCCCAGCTTTTTGTTTCATTGATCTTTTGCATTGTTAGACTATTTTGTGTATTTCTACTGTGATATCTATTCTTTCCTTTTTTCTACTCACTTTGAGCTTTGTTGTTCTTTTTCAAGTTCCTTCAAGTGCAAAGTTGGATTGTTTATTTGAGCTTTTTCTCATTTCTCGAGCCCTGTAATGCTATGAATTTCCCTCTTAGCTCTGTTTTCACTGTGTCCCATAGATTTTGGGTTGGTATGTTCTCATTTTCATTTATTTCAAGGTATCTTTTGACTTCTTCCTTGATCTCATTGTTAATCCATTCATTGCTTAGTAACATTTTATTTAGCCCCTATGTGTTTGTGTGTTTTTCAGTTTTCTTCTTGTGACTGATTTCTAGTTTCATACCATTGTGGTCAGAGAAGATGCTAGATATGATTTCAATCTTCTTAAATTTAATGAGACTTGTTTTGTGTCCAAATATGGGCTCACCTTAGAAAATGTTCCATATGCATTTGAAAAAATATATATTCTGATGCCTTGGAGTGAAATGCTCTGAAGATACCAATTAAATCTGTTTGATCTACTGTGTCATTTAACACTACTATTTCCTTGTCGATTTTCTGTCTGGCAGATCTATGCACTGATGTCAATGGGTTGTTAAAATATCCTACTGTGACTGTATTACAATTTCTCCCTTTATGTCCATCAAAGTTTGTTGTACATATTTAGGTGCTCCTATGTTGGGTGCATAAATGTTTACAAGGGTTATATTCTCTTATTGGATTGCTTACTTTATCATTACGTAGTATCCTTCTTTGTCTCTTACTATACCCTTTGTTTTAAAGTCTATTTTGTCAGATAAAATATTGCTATCCCAGCTTTTTTTCCCTTTCCATCTGCATGAAATATCTTTCCTCATCCTTTTACTTTTAGTCTGTGTGCATCTTTTGTTCTGAGGTGGATCTCTTGTGAACAGTATATACAAGGGTCTTGTTTTCTTATCCATTCAGTTAATTTATGTCTTTTAATTGAAACATTTAAGCTATTCACATTTAAAGTGATTATTGATAGGTACATATTTTACCATTTTATTCTTTTAACTACATTGTTCTTTTTTGTCTATTTTCTCTTCTTCTTAAAGAAGGCCCTTTAACATTTCTCGTAATGCTGGTTTGGTGATTAAAAAAAAAAAAAAAAAAAAAACCTCTAGCTTTTTTCTTGTCTGGGAAGCTTTTTATTTCTCCTTCAATTTTATTTATTTATTTTTTTAATATTTTATTTATTTATTTTTAGAGAGAGGAGAAGGGAGGGAGAAAGAGAGGGAGAAACAGCAATGTGTGGTTGCCTCTCACATGGCCCCCACCGGGGACCCGGCCCGCAACCCAGGCATGTGCCCTGACTGGGAATCGAACCGGGACCCTTTGGTTCCCAGCCCGCGCTCAATCCACTGAGCTACACCAGCCAGGCTCTCCTTCAATTTTAAATGATAGCCTTGTTGGGTAAAGTAGTCTTGGTTGTAGGTCCTTGCTTTTCATCATTTTGATTATTTCTTGCCAATCCCCTCTGGCCCGAAATGTTTCTATTGAGAAGTCAGCTGTCAGTCTTACGGGAGCTCCCTTGTAAGTAACTCACTATCTTTCTCTTGATGCTTTTAAGATTCTCTCTTTGTCTTTAATTTTTGCCATTTTAATTATGATATGTCTCGGTGTGGGCCTCTTTGAGTTCATCTTGTTTGGGATTCTCTGTGCTTCCTAAACTTGCTGTTTTCCTTCACCATGTTAGGGGAGTTTTCAGTCATTATTTCTTTTTTAAAAAATTGATTTGAGAGAGGGGAGGGGAGAAGGAGGAGAGAGAGAAAAAGAGAGACATTGATTTGTTGTTCTACTTATGTATGCATTCATTGGTTGCTTCTTGTAAGTGCCCAAACTGGAGGTCAAACTCACAACCTTGGCATATTGGGGCAACGCTCTAACCAACTGACATACCCAGTCAGGACACTCATTATTTCTTGAAATAGGTTCTCAATCCCTTGCTCTTTTTCTTCTTCTTCTGGTACCCCTGTGATAAGATTGTTGTTATGCTTCATGCTATTCCAAAGGTCCCTTAAACTGCCCAGAATTTTTTAAATTCTTTTTTTCTTTTTGCTGCTCTGATTGGGTGTTGTCTGCTACCTTGTCTTCCAAAAATCACTGATTCAATTCTCTGCTTCATCCAACCTACTGTTTATTCCTTCCAGTGTATTCTTCCTTTCAGATATTATATTCTTCATTTCTGACTCATTTGTTTTTGTGGTTTCTGTTTCCTTTTTCACATGGTTGTAGTTCTTCCTAAGTTCCTTGAGCACCCTTATAACCACTTTTTGAATTCTGTATCTGATCAATTGTTTGCCTCCATTTCATTTAGCTTTTTTCCCAGTGATTTCTCCTGTTCTTTCACTTGGGACATGTTTCTTTGTCTCCCCAATTTGGCTGCCACTCTGTGTTTGTCTCTATGTATTAGGTAGATCTGCTATGACTCCCAGTCTTGGTAGGGTAGCTTTATGTAGTAGTTGTCCTAGGGGACCCAGTGGCGCAGTCTCCTCCATCAGCTGAGCTGAGTGCTCCAGGAATGTCCCTTGTGCGGGTTATGTAGGCCCTCCTATTTTAATTGAGTTTTGATTGGTATTGGCCCTTTCATTCATGGGGTCAACCCTCAGACTGGCTGACTCTGAGGATCAACCCTGACCACAGTATGAGCTGCTGTGCAGGCACTGACCTCGTGAAACAGAATTCGCCTCTGCAGGGTCTGGGGCCTGCCAAGATCTCCCTTTAGATATGCTGCTTGTGAAGCTATTTGGATCCTGCTCTGATGTTTTCAGAAGCTGGCCACTAGGTGTATTGACTCTGGAGCCTCTGGACAGGGACTCTGGGGCCAGCCAATGTCAGACGCTGTCTGTAATTAGTTCTGTACAACCTGTATGGAGCTCCAAAGTGATCTACAGTTTGTGGCTGCTTCTACTGGACCTGTGTGTACACAGGAAGGACCAAGCTATACACCTAGGCCAGCTTTTACCAGCACCAGGGACAGATCAACAAAAGTCCCAAGGCACTCTGAGATCCCCTTCCTCCTGTCCCCACCTGCAGCTGCCTGTTAGGCAGCTGAAAGAGTCACTGAAAGAGCCTCTGGCATGAGGAAGGTTCTTAGTGAGTCACTTGGTAAGGGCAAGTGTTGTTTACCAGATTGCTACGGGTTAAAACTTGGTGCCAATGCTGGGTCTGAGGACACTCAGCAAGTGTCCCAGGGTATACCAAGTCTAACTGCCACTCTCTGGGTGCCTACACACCTTTCTGATGGGGTGGGATTTTAGAATGTTGTCGGGGTAAGACCAACCGAATTTATCAGGCCGAAACAGACTAAGATTTGGCCGAGTGAAGGGAGGGCTCTGCACTGCTTGGGCATGTGGGGGCAAAAGTGGTCCCTGTCCTAGAGCCACACAACTCAGTTTGTGCCAGCTTCTGCCAAGGATGTGATCTCAGCAGGGCGGGACTACTAGGAGTCAGGAAAATAGGCTAGTGAATCTCCCATAAAGGGCATATACTGGTCAGGCTTGAGCAACGGTGTGGGGAGTGGCCACCATCCCAGAGCCACACAACTGAGTCTGTCCAGGGTACGGACCAGACTTCGGTAGAGTGCAGCCACAAGTTGTTGGGAGGGCGGGGCCACCAGGAGTCTGGAGAGTGGAGCTAGCAGATCTCCTGTGAGGGGGAGGCACGGGTCAGGTTCACAGGAAAGTGGGGGAATGCTCTCACCCCAAAGCCATACAACTCAGTCACTGACTACCCCCTGAGTCTGCCCAGACCTCGACCCTCTGGCCCAGGCAGGTGCCTTCCAGGCGGGCACAGGCTCTGCAGGGAGGGGCAACAGGAAGCCAGGAAGGTGGGGCTGTAGCATTCCCCAGTCTGATGCTGTTTGGAGGGGAGTGCTCCGCCCAAGAAAGATGGCAACTGTGGTGTGGGAGAGGGACTTAGCATGCATATCATAGCAGCTGTCTCTTTAGTTCTCTCCACAGAACCACAAACCCCAGTTGCTCCTCACATGACTCTAGTCCACTCACCCTCCTCCACCAGAGCCCAGGGCGAGTGGCTGCAAATGAGATTTTGTGCATTGGCCCTTTAAGAGGATGCCTGTGTCTTTAGCAGACTCTTGTCTCTCCCTGGTGAAGAGAATCCCCACTGACTTTCACAGCCGGATGTCATGTGAGCACCTCTTCCAGGCTCTGGTGCTCTGGGATGGGGAGCCAGCTGGGGGTTGAGACCCCAGACTTCTCAGGGGGAACCTCTGCAGCTGTGCTATCCCTCCTTAACCTCAGCCGCTCACGGGAGGGGCCGGCCCTTTTCGCATCTCTGTCCTCCCTACCAGTCTTGACATGGCTTCTTCCGTAAATCTCTGGTTATAAGACTTCCCTTTAGCTAGTTTTCCGTTTGTTTTTCAGGTTGATTGCTCTATAACTTAGTTGTAATTCCAGTTGGGTCCTGGGAGGGAATGAGTGTAACATCCACCTACGCTGCTGCCATCTTGGATCTGCTCACCATACACTTTAAAATACATTAGTTAATAAAATTATAAATGCATCTGTTAATGTGAGACATCCTATTTTCTACCTGAGAGTCAATAAAATCAACTACATCTTTTCAAACCTCAATCAATTAATTTGAAAAGGGAAAGACAAAAGAAATAAATAATAGACATCAAACCACCAAGGTCCTCCACAGGCTTCATTTAAGAACAAAGTGTTTGCTTCACTTTAGGACTGGAATCTCATGCTGGAGTTTACCAGTAACTCAGAGAATGTAAGAACAGTGCTCATTTCACCTAGGCTCCCCAGAGTACTTACTCTGTCCTGGCTGCTGTGCTGGGAAAAGAATAACAAATGAAGAGGCAGTTTCAGCCTGCAAGTAGATCAGGACAGTCCTCTCCATCATTTAAGCTGCACACTCAAAGCATATTTTATGTAAACTACAGATGTGCCTTAGAGAGGAAAAGAGCAAATGATAGAAGTGAAAAGACCGCCTTTGTGAGACAACCCCAGCTGCTGAGCTGCAGACTTTTTCACTCTCCCCGTCACCCAGCCCTTAGAAGCCTCTGAGCACTTTCTAGCTGCTTCTGGCTGTGTGCAGTCCGTCTGTGCTTCTCCTTTCTTTGTTCCCATTACGCCTCTGCAAGTCCTACCGGGTCTTACACGGCGCTGCTGCTCACCATTCATTCTTCTTGGCACTCCCAGAAGCTCCTGTGGCTAACCAACTTGTTATTCTGCAGTAGGGGCAGCAGGGCAGCTCTCATCCATGGAAGAAGAGCCAGGGAAAGGAGCTTGGTGGTTACAGATGCAGGCACGGCTGGTATGTCTGTCCCCACACGTGAGGAGGGCAGGGCCACCCTCCCCACCCACCCCACCCCACCCCCGCCCCCAGCATATCACTGCTGTGGGCAAAGGTGCAGGGAAGTCAGCTTAGCTCTCTCTCCTCTGGACTGAGGTCTGAGATGTCAAATGCGGAGTAGAAAGCTGCGCCCTCTTGGACTTTAAACCTATGGCCTGTTATAAAGTAGTAAACAACCGAAATCTCACAGCTAACTTCATTTCTTCTGGGCCTGACCTTTTCAGACTCTGGAAACAGTCTGGAATTTGAAGCATGTTTCTGCTTAGCTCAGATCATATACCTTCCTAGCAAAAGACACCCAGGGATGACTGCCACCCCTAGTCATAATGCAAAGGTTTACCCTACCCTTGCGAATCCAACTGGGAGGGTGGCTAGGAATGGGCAGCTAATAAAGAGGGCAGGGTATGCGTCCTGCCTACTCTGGGCTTTCAGTGAGTACAACTTAACTGTCCACACATGGAAATGTAAAGACCAACAGCTGATGAGTGAAAAACTAGAACGCAAAGCAGTAGATCCAGACTAATGACTACGTACACAAGTATTGGCAGGGATGAGACATGAACTCCCGGGGACACAAGTAAGTGGAGTTTTATGTGCGTTGGGCTCTGTTTTCTGTACAATAGAAAATAAAAATTTTTAAGGAATTTATTTTTGCCAAAAACATTACAGCAACAAGAGCGAAACCGGTGCTACGGAGCTAGTGTGTGTGTGTAAGCGGGTGGAGTAGGTGTCCTGGATTCCACTGCACCCGGCTGTTTGGCCCCCACCCCGACCCTATCCTGGGTGCAAGAACACAAACACCACTGATAGAGGAACACAAATTTCTACAAAGAACAGTCTAGATAAACCCTCACTCTTCTCCTGTTTACGCTGCTCTCCAGCCGCTCCCTGCTCCCCACTTCCCTGGGACCTCAACTGGGCTCGATGAAGTTTTAAAATAACCACACAGCCTCTCACTCACCACAAGTGTCTGTGAGGCCAAGGAATTTATCGAGTTCATTTTTATGAGATGTCAATATGTTTAAATACACAGCTGAGTGCCACCTGCACGTGGCGGTCCCCGGCCGTGCTGTCTGAGGAAGGCCTCTGTCAGCGACATGCCCTCCACACTGAGCGCCCGAGAATGGGACGACCAGATGGCAGAGATAAAGAGCCTTACCATGAGCGCCAGATGGCACTCAGCGACAGCGCCTGCCCCCCGACCGAGGCCCCCTCTTGCCTGATCTTCGTTGCTCCACCTTCGAAATTTTCTTCTTCCTGACTTTAGTACGCAACTGTCCTCTCATTTAAATTGAAGCTCAAAGAGCAAAGCCTCACTCAACCTTCCTCCGGCACATCCACCATGGTCTAAGGAAGGAAAACATCAACCCCTCCGAGGGTACACTGGGAGGGGAACGAACATTCCGCCACCGCAGCGACTCCTCACCTTCCTGCCGCAGGGGACAGGTGATTTGTTCTAGGTGTCACTGACTTTTTCCCTGGGACGCTCTGCAGGGAAGCTGGAAAATGTGTGTGTTGGTGAACTTTCCAGGGACAATGTGTGTGCATAAGGGCTCTCAGGGGCTCAGCCCCCAAGGCATCTGATCTTGATTTCTTGGCACCTGTCACGAACAGCTGCTACAAGAATATACGCTATTCCCTGCTTTTGTTCTGAGCATTACAAAGGCTTTATTTCCTGAAATATCCCCAGCACTCTAAAAAAAAAAAAAAATTATCAGCAGGCTGAAATGGCCTGAGTTGTAAGAAAACATGTTAAGAGCGTCCCTCAGCCAATGCGTCAGCTCAGGTTGCTTCTCCCCAGAGGCCGGTCTTTCTCCATCCAGATCTGCTTTCTGGGATTATCCTATTGTGCTCCCACCCCTGACCATAGAACCTGGGCTGCAAACACAGAAGTCACAGCCACTGGAAGCCACCAAACTGGCAGGGATGCACATCTTTTCTCTGATTCGCTCCCAGGCCTCTGCCAGTCGGTTTCTAACTGGTCAACCACGAGCAGATGGCCTGGCCTGGAACCCCTTCTGCCGGCAGGATGCTGCCTGTGGATCCCAACTCCTTGCCCAGGTTCCCGATTCTACAGAGCACTGACCAGCTTTCCTCACTGGGCAGGTAACAGTGATGGAGAGCAAGCTCGCTCAGGAATAGAGAAGTTAGAGTAGTTAAGGTTGGTGTCCAAGAATTCTCTCTTGAAAGCTTTCTTCTTTAAAAGATATTTTTATCCTGCTGGGTAGAGAGATTGCAAACAAGGTCAATACGACAGGTGTGACCTCCACCAAGCAGGCTTTGAGTTTCTCCGTGGCCAGAAAATGCCCCGAAGCCTTCCTTTGCACCTTGATACATGCTGTGGTCCCAGGATGAGCAGGGACAGGCCCTGGGTGGTGCAGAGGCAGGAGACGGCACAGGAAGAACTCTGAGACTGCAATACTGCTACTGGCCAGTGTCTGACACCCTGACTGCCAGGAAACGCCTTTTCACCAATTAAGTAGAATAAATAGTAAACTGAGGCAGGGAGGAGGGAGACAGGTCTCACATGCTAACTCAGCAGTCCTAAGCCTGGTTTAATAATATTGCCAGGTGTTCTAACATCACAAGAAACACTATGTTAGCAAGAAAGAAGGGAAGTCCTTGAAATTCTATGTAGCATTTCCACGATCTGGGAAGGAAGGCCTTGAAACTGTGCTTTCATCCCAAGGCCTGGAACGCAGGAGAGGGTCCATGGTGCCCAAAGAAGAAGCCCATAAAACAACTTTGGTTAATTGCCTACCTCTGGTCACTATCTGTTTTACGAGGGAGTCCTTGAGGCTTACAGATGAGCCCGTAAATAACTTTGGAAAGCACCCCAATTTTAATTAACTGTCCTCTGTCACGTTTTTGTTTTACAACAAGATGAACAAATGGAGCAAGATAAGGATTCGGGCTAATAGACCCCCACACATACCACATGTACCCGTTAATCAATATGTAAATTTTTCTCCTATCCCACCAACTATATAAGTCCTTGGAACAAAGGACTCGCTCTCTCACTCTGGGGGCTCGGGGCACTCTTGGTGCTCTGGGCTGCGGGGCCACTGGGCCTCTGGCCACCTGGCCTCAGGCTGCCCAGGGGCTTGCCCCCCTGGTCTTCAGCTGCTCTTACTTTTGCCGTCCTACTTTCCCCTGAAACTTTGCCTTTCATCCCCCACTCTACCCAGTCAAGTTCTCTTCCATGGGAACGGGTCATTAATAAACTGATTACATGCTAATAGATTTGCTGATCTGTAATTCTTTACATGCGTCAGCAAGAAGAACCAGGTCTCTCCCGTCAACAGTGCCACGTGACCCAGCTCCTGGGTGGGACGACAGCCTCCTCCCCACATCTCCGCACAGGAGGGGCAGCCGTTGTGCAGTTAATAGGCTGACATTCGGCTTCCCGTTCACACTCCTTCCTCAGCCCAGGAAGTGGACGACTTTGTCCCTTCCTATTTAAACTTCCGATCAAATCTCCATTCTTCTTTCTACAAACCCTGTCTCCGTAGCCAGGGGAACCAATATCTGAACAAGCGTGTAATACAGTTACAGTGATTAGTCACGTGACCACCCAGTTGTTTGGAAATGCCTGTCCCTTTGTGTCTGTTTGATGCTCGTCAGCACAATCTAAGCAGAAACACTACAGAAATGTTGGACTTTGACTTCACACATGGAGAGCAAAGTGAGTTCATTTCTCAGGACGCTCAATTTCCACTTCAAAAACAAACCAAAACCACCACAAATTATGGGTCTACCACTGAGATAAGGTTAATTGCAAGTCATATAGCCAAGTGGCAATTTGCATTTGCTATTAGGAGGGAGTCTAAAGGTCCCAAGACACATACCTACCAAGGGTGACAGGAATTAGAGAGCTCAGGCACCAACTAAAACAGCAAACACCAAACCCGTCGTTCTGGCACGGATCCACCCTAATTGGGCAGCGATGTGAGGTTTGCCCGCTAGGCGCTAGGTTCTTGGAGACAAGGCAGGCACAGTCCTGCCTTCATGGCCTTCAGGTCCAAGGCCAAGACCTGGTGGGGAAAACAACAGGGCGCTTGAAGAGGGAGAGGCTGGTGCTGCTGTCTGTGCTGTGCTGCCTCCCACTGCGAACTGAGGTCTCCGAGGACGTGATGTGGCAGGTCCAGCCCTCAGGTTGTTGTTGCTTTTTTAAAAAAATCCTCATTGGAGGATATGTTTATTGATTGTAGGGAGCGAGAGAGAGAAACATCGCTGTCAAAAAC
This sequence comes from Micronycteris hirsuta, assembly GCA_004026765.1. Lineage (NCBI taxonomy): Eukaryota > Metazoa > Chordata > Mammalia > Chiroptera > Phyllostomidae > Micronycteris > Micronycteris hirsuta. Next base: position 30,249 of record PVJI01009369.1, on the reverse strand, counting down.
ATCGACGGGCTACCCCCCCATACGCACTCCATCTGGGAATCAAAGCTGCAGCCTAGGTATGTGCCCTGACCAGGGATTGAACCCGCAACCTTTTGGTGTACGGGACAACACCGCAACCAACTGAGCCACCTGGCCAGGGCACCCTCAGGTTTTAGAAGTCTTCCTTTTGCTGCTATTTGTTGTCCAGCTTCTGTCACAAGTCTCTGAATTAAGTTGATTCTGGCTCACAAGTTCTACAGGGTAAGAAAGGGGTTCGCATTTGTAGGAGGGACTTTTTTAAAAGACAAGACCAAAATTAAAACTTCTGAACTTGAACTTTCAACCTGAAATAATCAAGAAATAGCTATAATTCTAAAATAGCTATTATTATAAAGTAGTAAATAGTATTCTTATGAGTACTAATGGATGATACCAAAACACGGTAAAATATAAATATCTGATTTTCACTGTTGAGTTCTTTGAGGTGTGTGTCATAGGTTAGAAGCCACAGAGATTCCCGGCTCACCTTTCAAACAAAATAAAGAGATTTAAAGATATGAATGGAGTGGACAAAATTTGCTTGTGTTTTGGACGTAAGTAGAAATGAACTCCACAACCTCAGCCATCTCTTTATCCAAAGAATTCCTTGTATGAGACAGACAGTTTAATTTTTTGGAGTGGAATTTATAGGCTAAAATCCCTAGGGCCATTTGGGCTGGTTATCGTGAGAAAGAGAAAGGGTCTCAGTCCAGAACTTTCTGTGCCTGGAAGAAAATAGCTCAAGCTTCTCTCCACATAGAGTGTAAAATCTAGAGGATTAGCCCCTGGTGGTGGGGTTGAGATCACTCCAGAGGCTGGCCGAAAGTACAATGGGTTATTCATTTTGACTTGAATAAAAAGAAATGGGTTTGGCCTCAACAGGCATGAATAGCCCTTCTCTAGTGAATACGAACAGCTAGATCCTGAGGTATCACTTCATATTTCCTGTGTGTCCACACCCCACGGCTCTCCTGTCTCACCGATCTGCACTGGAATCCCACATCCACCCCTTACTGGCTACGTAACTTTGGCAAGGTTGCTTAATCTCTCTGAGCTTCCATTTTCTTGTGTATAAAATAGACCATTTACAGGGACAGACTAGTTGTAGAAATCAAACAAAAGTAAAACAGATTGCCCTGGCTGGTGTGGCTCAGTGGATTGAGTGCAGGCCCGCAGACTGAAAGGTTGCCAGTTCGATTCCCAGTCAGGGCACATGCCTGGGTTGTGGGCCAGGTCCCCAGCTGAGGGCGTGCGAGAGGCAACCACACATTGGTGTTTCTCTCCCTCTCTTTCTCCTTCCCTTCCCCTCTCTCTAAAAATAAATAAATAAATGAAATCTTAAAAAAAAAAAAAAAACTATGGCAAATACTTAACTCAGTGAGTTGATGGCTACGTGCATATGCAACCAATTCTACTTTTCTATTTTCTACTTCACGCTCCAGGCAGAGAAATGGAGGGCCTCAAGGCTAAGTGACTCATAGCCCCGTGCACAGCAAGCAGGCAGCTTGAGCCAGAAACGGGGGCCTCTATCCCCCTCCCCTGGAACTCACTGGTCTGTGCTGGCTCCTCTCAGTCAGTGGCTTGGAGCTACTGGGAAACTTGTGAACAGCAGATCTCTGGGCTTCTACCCAGAGAGTTTTAATTCAAGAGATTCATGCGAGTGCTGAATTTTTGCAAGCCCTCCAGGTTATCAGGGGCAGGTCGGTATCCTCACCCCACACCTTTGCTCCCTCCAATGACACGCATCCTGCGAGGAGGCCTGGGTTAAGTTTCTACCAACCCCCCTCCATGAAGCTTCCTTTCACCACCACATTCCAAGATGATCTCTGTCTGCTCCATCATTCATCGTTGATCATCATGTATCATTAGTATTTTGTTTGTTTGTTTTGCATATATTGGCTTTGCATTTGCCTGGAAGCAGGGGCCAAGGCTTATACATCTCCATGCTTGATACTTGCTGAACCAACGTGTGCACGGTGCAGCTCTTGGCACAGAAGGGCTATTTCTGATTTTCTGGGCACAGGACCGGGAACCACAGATGCTATGCTGGCAAGTTTGAGCCTGGAGTGAGACACTCCTCTTTCTTCCTCAGGGTCCCATTCTCAGGGTTCTGCCTCTCCTGTTCTCAGGCACCAGGAGGATCTGCCGTGGGTCTTGGGGGTGGAGGGAAGACTGTCACCAACAATAATTTTAATGGATTATGGACGGGGAAAGTCTGATATGTCTTGGATTAAAGAAGAGCACAGGTGTGCTTTTTAGACTTTGAAACAAGTACCAGTGGACACGCCCATCAACAGTCTGTGTTCTGAATGTCTATTTTGTGAGTTGCTTGCTTAGAACTTACATATTTTACCCACAGAAATAAAAGTTGTAAATACCTTAGGAGGTGGTTAGCCTCCTAAGCTAGCTTACAGGATCCTGGTTCAACCATAAAAATACTAAATTATCTAAAATGTGTGCTATAGAACACAGCATTGTTACCTACTACAAAAGGCGTAGATTGACAATGAAACTGATTAGGAGCTATTTATTTATTTTAACATTCTTTCTGGTTCTTTTAAAAAATATATTTATTTATTTTTAGAGAGAGAAGGGAAGGAGAGAAAGAAGGAAAGAAGTACCAATGTGAGAAAGAAAAAATCACCAATATGAGAGCGGGGCATAACCCCTGTTGGGGACCAAACACGCAACCCAGGCATGTGCCCTGACTGGGAATGAACCAGCAACCCATTGCTTTGTGGGACAATATCCGACCAACTGAGCCACATCAGTAAGGGCTCTTTCTGGTTCTTGAAGGAAACTAAATTGAAGGACAGAAAGACAAGGAAGCATAGAGACTCTTATATGGATTCCCTGGAGGTGTCTTTTAGGCACCTTTAAAGAGCTTTAGAAGTTGAACTTCCAGTCAAGATGGCAGCATGGATAAACACAGCTCACTTCCTTGCACAACCACATCAAAACTACAGCTAAACTACAGAACAACCATTTTTCAGAACCACCAGAAATTGAACTGAATGGAAGTCCTACAACTATGAAATTAAAAGAAGAAATTTTATCAAGACTAGTAGGAGAGGAGGAGGCACAGAAAGAGCTGGTCCCATACCCATATGTGGTGGATAAAAATCAGGAGGAGTGAGGGGTCCCAACCCCATACCTGGCCCCTCAGCCCAAGGTTCCAGTGTCAGGATGATAAGTCTCCACAATTTCTTGCTGCAAAAACCAGTGGGGAATGAGACTGCAGAAGGTGGGAACTGCTGGAATCCCAGGTAGTTTCTCTTAAAGGGCCCATGCACAAGCATACTGAGACTCACTCGCTATGAGTTCCAGTGTGGGGACAGCAGATTGAAAGGTATCAGAGACATACAGGGAGGAACTGAATTGTTTCAGGGAGAGAGCTGTTGAGCAGCTTTCTCCCAGACAGAAGTGCTGGCAGAGGCCATTGTTCCTTTTCTGAGCCTTCCTCCAAAAGAGCTGGCAGGTGAGTGCCACATCTATCTGAGACTCCACCAGCCTGGCTCACACTGTTTGCCCCATCCTGATGATTCTCTGAGGCTCCTCCCCACTCAACTTTCTGGCCCACCCAAGTTGTTTCCAGGCTTTTCCATACAAAGGGCCTGTCTTGGTGCACGCTTTAGATTTTCCTAAATTCTCTCAAACAAGAAGTATCTGGCTTCAGATAGTCCCATCCCTCTTGGTAAATGGCCCCAAGCCCAGCACTATCAGCAGCCAGCCTTGGTTCACAGCTTGGTCTTTCCTGGGAACCTCCAAGCCCAGCACAAGTAGCAACCATCTGCAGATCACTCTGTAGCTAATGCTGTGTGACCACAAACAGGACACAGGTAGTGGCTGACCTTGGATGTGATAACAGCAATCAAGGCTCAACCACAACAGGAGAATGTACACAGTCTACACAGTGGGTGAGTCTTGAGTACCCAGGGTGGATGACAGAGGAGGCTGTGCCACTGGACCCTGCAGGACACATACTGCAATAGGCAGGCCACTCCATCAAGCCTGGGAGATGTAGTAGCTCTGCCTAATACATAGACACAAACACAGGGATGGTGCAAATGAGGAGACAAAGGAACATGGCCCAAATAAAAGAACAAAACAAAACTCCAGAAAAAGAACTAAACAAAATGGAGACAAGCAATCTAACAGATGTAGAGTTCAAAACACTGGTTTTAAGAATGCTCATATAGGAACTTAGTGAGGACCTCAACAGCATTAAAAAGATCCAGCAAGAAATGAAGGATACACAGGTTGAAATAAAGAACAATTTACAGGGAAATAATGGTAGAAGTAGAGTGGATGAAGTCAAGAATTAAATCAATGATTTGGAACATAAGGAAGCAAAAACAACCATGCAAAACAGCAAGAAGAAAAGAGAATCCAAAAAAATGAGGATAGTGTAAGCAGCCTGTGGGACAACTTTAAACAGTCCAACATTTGCTTCATATGGGTGCCAGAAGGAGAAGGGAAAGAGCAAGAAATTGGAAACCTATTTGAAAAAATAATGAGAGAAAACTTCCCTAACTTGGTGAAGGAAATAAACATACAAGTCCAGGAAGCACAGAGAGTCCCAAACAAGATGGACCCAAAGAGGCCCACCCGAGGACACATCATAATTAAAATGCCAAAGGTTAAAGACAAAGAGAGAATCTTAAAGCAGCAAGAGAAAAGCAGTCAGTTACCTACAAGGGGGCCCACATAAGATTACTAGCTGATTTCTCCCAAGAAACCTTGCAGGCTAGAAGGGATTGGCAAGAAATAGTCAAAGTGATGAAAAGCAAGGACCTACAACCAAGATGACTCTACTCAGCAAAGCTACCCTTTAGAATCAAAGGGCAGGTAAAGAGCTTCTCAGGAGAGGAAAATCTTAAGGAGTACATCACTACCAAAGCAGTATTATAAAATGTTAAAGGGTCTTCTTGAAGAAGAAGAAGAAGAAGAAGAAGAGGAGGAGGAGAAGGAGGAGGAGAAGTAGTAGTAGTAGTGGGGGGAGGGGGGAGTTGGAGGAGGGCAAAGAAGAAGATCAAGACTATAAATAATAAAATGGTGATAAATATCTATCAATAATTGAATCTAAAAACCAAAATAAACAAACAAAGCAGAACAGAAACAGAATCATAGATACAGATAATGTTTTGACAGTTGCCAGAGGGGAGGGGAGATGGGGCGATGGGTAAAAAAGATGAAGGGATTAAGAAGTATAAACTGGCAGTTACAGAGTAGTCACGGGGATGTAAAGTACAGCATAGGGAATGGACTAGCCAAAGAACATATATGCATGACCATGGACATGGACCACAATGTGGGGGATTGCCTGAGGGAGTCGGGGCTGTCTGGGTGGAGGGGACAAAGGTGGAAAAATTGGGACAACTGTAATAGCATAAACAATAAAATAGAACTTAAAAAAGCTTTAGAAGTTGATGACACGAACTCCTTATTGCACTTAACGTCACAACTTAACTGTTTGCGGAAAACAAAACTGCTTTCCCTCCGCCACCATCACACGCTTCAATGCGGACTAGCTGGGGAGAGAGCTGGGAAACTCCAGCAGTGACGAGTTAGAGTAAGCAGGGTCACATACGCCTTCTTAACACTCCTTTCTTGTTGTTATAATGCAATTCATGCAATAAATACAAGTTGAGATTAAAAAATATAGGAGCATGTCCAAACGCAGATTTTCTTTTCCTAACTAGAGATATATTACTAAGAGATTTTCGTGTGAAACAAACAGGATTAGACTCACAAAGGCAGCCAAGAAGGGGAGAGGAGGGAGGAGAGAGGAGAAAACCAGCCCCAGGGAAAGTGGGTTATGAAATAAGGGTGGAATTACTTGTGGCAGCTGAGCTGGGCGGGAGAGAGAGGAGGAGGAGAAAAGGATTTGAAGAGCAATTAAATAAAACCCTAGTGGTGAAAAGGAGAGGAGAGGGGAACGGGGTCCGTTTCTCTGGGTGGGTGAGCAAAGCTGGGGGAGAGATGGGGTCAGGCAGCAGAGCGGACGGGCGATGGAGACCACCTGTGGCCACCTCTTCAGCCACAAGATGTTTGTGATTTGGGTGTGTTGCTTGAATTGCAGGTGCCTATACTCTTAGGTCAAGAAGTTCTGAAATGTGCTTAACAAGGAGTCACACACGCAGTTTGGGGACATTCTTGAAAAAGCAGTTCATCGTGACCCAGTACCGATCCGGTTGTCAGATACACCAAAGTAAGGGCAAGAGATGGTTCCTAATCCCTGGGAGTTTCCAGTCTCAAAAAGTAACCCTTGAAGCTAAAAAGAACATTATTGAAATAAAGGGGGAAATTTGAATATGGTCTATGTAGTCAATAATATACTTTATCAAGGTTAACGTTCCCAAATGTGATAATAATGCAGTTTGGTTATTAGGAAAACACCCTTGTTCTTGAGACACGGGCTGAAATATTCAGAGAGAAGTACCTGGATGTCTGCAAATTCTCCAAGGTCCAACTCCCAAATTATATACATATGTAAATTGTATAATTATTACATTATGTCATATAATGTACACAGTGTATCAAATTATGTATACATCACACGCACAAAACTTAGATATGTGTAGAATTAGAGAGACACTACATGTACAGAAGTGACAAAATATTAACAAGTGGTGAATCTGGGTGAGGGTTCACTGGACCATGTCTCTGCCTTTTCAGTTGGAATTTTTCAAAATTAAAAATTGGGGGGAGAAAAATAATTTTAGCCCTCAGAGGAGCTGGGAAACCTCCAGCGGGCCAAGCCTCGGGCTGGCTGGCATGAAGTGCCCAGAATAGCCTATCTTCTCTCTGCCCCCAGGCCCTTCCCCCCCCTTTCCTCTCTGCCCCAGCTCCTTTCCTCTGAGACAAGGGAAAGAGCCAACTAACTAGATTAGCATTTAAAAACAACACCCAGGGGAGAAAAAAAGAATGGCGTGCAGGAGACTCAGGTTCCAGGCCTGGCCAGGACTGGGAGCAGACCCCTCCAAGGCCCTTCCAGCTCTGCCCCTCCCTCCATTGAGGGAGCTTGTTAGAGCAAAAGCCTCCGTTTATTCTGTTTTCATTCAGTGGCTCAATAACAAAGGAAATAGAATGTTCTTTTTTTTCTTGAATATGCCCAGAAAGCCCACATAAAAATACAGGAGGAGAAAGGCCCACTAACTTGCTCCCTCCTGCCCAGCCCACTGACCTGCCTCCCACTCTGGCTTCTCCCGGAGCACACAACGGGCTCTCTGGTCTGCCACTAACCTTGTCCCCAACCCCTTCTCACCTCTTCCCTCTCTACATCGGATATTGACGTGGAGAACTGAACCGTGCCTCAGTGCCATCTGCCACTGAGCCGGCCCTGGGACGTCACCTCCATGTCTCCATGTTGCTGTGGTTCATCTCTCACTCTGCAGTCCAGAGGTTTCTGGGGTTGATGGCTCTCTGGTTGTGGCTTTTTAAAAGCCTATGGTATAAAACTTACTAACAAGTCCCGGTTCTTTGTCCAGGGTTGGGGTGGCGGTGAGGGTGTTGCTGCCAGCTTCCAGCCAGGGGAGCCAAAGGAAAGAAGAAAATGAGGCAGTCAGACCTGCCTTATCTTGACTCATTTTGTCACCCCAGTAGACACAGGGCTGGGAAAATCCTTGGGTTTAACAAACGTGCTGTTGACGTGCTGTTGACATTCAGTAAACGAGCATTCGTCTTCCCAGTCAGGGAGAAGGAACAAAGGTCAGGCTGGAGGCAATGCCCAATTCACAGTGTGCAACTCAGAGACCCGTTTCTGAGGGCAGACCCGTCAGAGCTATGAGCTCTGCCTGGAAATAAGGGGTCTGCGTCAGCCGAAAGTGGGTCTCGTGTCCACCTAGAAAAACAGCTCAGCCCTGGCTGGTGTGGCACAGTGGACTGAGTGCCGGCCTCTGAACCAAAGGGTCGCTGGTTCGATTCCCAGTCAGGGCACATGCCTGGGTTGCCGGCCAGGTCCCCAGTAGGGGTATGCGAGAGGCAACCACACATTGATGTTTCTCTCCCTCTCTTTCTCCCTCCTTTCCCCTCTCTCTAAAAATAAATAAATAAAATCTTTAAAAAAAATAAGAAAAGTAAAGCAGCTCACCCTTCTGCCCAGGGAAAATCCTTTATGTCAAGTTTCTTTTAAAGGCTAGTTCCACCTGTTTTCCACCTGGGTCCTTCCCAGAAAGACGAAAGTTTGCCCTCCTTAGGGTAAGAGCACCTCCTTAGGGTGCTCTTTTCTCCAGTTAAATCCAGAAACTGACAAGTTCCCTTGGTCCAGGGTTGGGGTAGCAGCGCCCGGACCCACGGGAGCAGCTAAGCCAGCTTCAAGTGCCCCAGGCTTGAGCAACGGGGCACTCCACCAGGCCTTTGACTGCACAGCCCAGCCTGGTCTGTGTGCAAGCCTCAGGGGAGTGGAGCCAACTGGTGACAGCCCAGTGCCTGGAAAGAAAATCACACAGCCCACATCTGCCCTGGCTGGAGGCCATTTCTCCTGTGCCACACCCTGGGCATCTTGCAAAGGGGACTCAGGGAGTCGGGGACTCGGGCCTGTTGGTTGGACATGGTAGAGGTGCAAAACTTGGCTTGAGTGTGTCAGAGTGTGCAAAGCCTCCACCTTAGAGTGAAACCCAAGGGGTCCCCAGAAGACCCTGATTTGATGGCAACGTCTGGGTAGAGAGTCCTGGCCCTTGGGCGTTTTGCCCCATCATTTCGACTTGTATTTGCTCAAAGCAGGAAGGCAGGGTCCCAGTCACAGAGGACTTGGGGAGGACACAGAGGACAATGAATCCAGGGGACTTGGACACCCCGTTATGCAGGGCCCCCGCCTCCCCCTCGCTCAGAACTGAGGCCCAAGAGACCCAGAGGAGCTGATCTGGGACCCAGAATGACAAAGGTACAAGGTGATTTCTTAAAGGGACAGAAAAATAACTGCATTTCCCCTTTAGCCATCCAGGCATCTTTATTTAAAAAGTCAGGTCATTGCCCTGGCTGGTGTAACTCAGTGGATTGAGCACGGGCTGCGAACCAAAGGGTCGCTGGTTCAATTCCCAGCTAGGGCACATGCCTGGGTTGCAGGCCAGGTCCCCAGGAGGGCCACATGAGATGCAACCACACATTGATGTTTCTCCCTGTCTCTTTCTAACTCCTTCTGTCTAAAATAAATAAATAAAATCTTAAAAAAAGGAAGCAGAATACTTGGTGGTAATTAGAATGTTGCATCATAAAGCCACACACACATAAAAAAAGTCAAGTCATGACTATATCCTGTTGATTCATTAAGCTTAATTGAAATTAAACTTCTTCAGACAGCCTGCCTTTGTTCTCTCAAGTTGCGCCATTCCACAAGTGTAAAGAAGGAACTGCCACTTACTGGCTTAACTTCTGGAATTACCTGCGTTTCTCTCTGGGGGGTAGGGGGACGGTCACCCCCAGTGTTTTTGTAAGCCTGATGTAAGAGACAACCCCCTCCAGCAGGGTGCCCCATTCCACTGCCATCTCACCCATGGGTGAGACTCTCTGACGTGCTTCTCCGACTTTCCTCAAAATGCTGGGACAACTCAAAATCCCCCAAAGAGGGCCCTGGCTGGTGTAGCTCAGTGGATTGAGCGCGGGCTGGGAACCAGAGGGTCCGGTTCGATTCCCCGTCAGGGCACATGCCTGGGTTGCGGGCCAGGTCCCCAGTGAGGGCCATGTGAGAGGCAACCATACATTGCTGTTTCTCTCCCTCTCTGTCTCCCTCCCTTCCCCTCTTTCTAAAATAAATAAATGAAATCTTTAAAAAAAATTTTTTTAAAAATCCCCCAAAGAGGAACTTCTGAGGTTTTTGTTCATTTTATTTAAATTTCAGTGTATTCCACCCTTACTCCCACCTCACCACCCCACACCTTGTATATGTATTTCTTAAGCAAGGAAACTGAAAAAAAAAAATAAATAAAAGAAGAAGAAGAAGAATTGGAATATCTGGGCTGGCATTACATCTCTGAAGTGTCCACCCTGGATCTCCAGGGCATGGGGGGGAGGACTTTTGATTAATTGTGAAGCAGTATCAAACTGCTCTCATTCAGGTTCAATGAAAAACCCATGCCCCAAAAGGCTCGTTCAGTTTGCTCAGGCTCCAGAGAATCTGCCTCCACCCCAGGCTTGAACCTCTGGGGATCAGAGGCTCCGCACAGCAGGAAGTGGTGGGAGGGAGAATAGAGCTGTGCATTCCCCTCTACTCCTAGAAAACCAGACTCAAACACTGCTCATCGTGCCCCTCTGCTTCATAAAACACGCGTCCCAACGGTGCTTTCTTAGACACTTTCCCCTGTAACTGAAGGCAAACAGGTTAAAGATTTGCTCTCATCTTACTATGATGAGAGCTAGCAGGCTCATAAATAATCCATTGACCTAGTTCATTTCATTTCATTCTGGAATGAAAACTGACCAGAAAAATACGTACACACAAGCCTTTGTTATGTCTGACGCAGAAATTCTACCCTTCTCAAATTCTTCAGAACCCCAACTGAAAAGAAATTCATTCCGCAAAAGATCCAGCGCAAAAAGAGATGTGATCCTTCGTGCTCTTCAGCGCCAAAGGGCTGTTTCAAAAACAAATTCGAACGTACACATTTTTCACGCAGCTGACGGCCACACACTCCAGCCGCGGGAAGAGCTGGCAGGCTGGAGCCTGAGTTCCACGCAAATTCTGAATGGCCCGAAAGATGTCTGAGCGCGCAGCAGCTCTGCCAGTGAAAGCACCCCAAGCGCACGGAGACTCGTCCCACTTAGGTGTCATTCAGAGGTTTCTCCACTCAGGCTTTTTTGTCAACCCGAACTCTCCCTGCAGAAATGCCTTTGCCCAAAGCCCCCGGCACGCGACGGCAGTAAGTCAAGATCAAACAGAAGCTACGCGGAGAGACCAAAGCAACTTTTCCCTAAGCGCACGACCGCGCTTTGCCTAAGACCGTCTTCACAGGGTCTTCCCCTCGTCCTCAGCCCACCGCAGAGCCCGCGAGGGCAGCAGACAAAGGAGCCCTCCGGAGCCCGCTCGTCCACCGCGCGGTCGCCTTTCCCTCCGGGCGGCCGGACTCGCGTCCACACCAGTTCTATCCCGGGAGGGCGGCCGCGGATCCGGGCGCCCACCGCTCAGGCAGGCGCACAGACGCCCTCGCCGGCGCCTGCTGCGGCAGACGGCGGTGAAGTTCTGGAAAGAAGTGCGGGTTAGAAGCAAGAAGGAAAGCGGACCCACCTGCCGGGAGTCCGTGGGGAGGCTGGTCCCGGGGCTCACCGAGGCGGGGCGACCCACGCGCCCTCGAGGCACCGGGGGCGACCGCTGCCTGTGCGGGAGCTGCGCCCAGGCGGCCGTATTTGTACTCTCGGCCCCTCACATGGTCTGATCTCTAGATATCCGCCGCCAAAGAGCTCTTCAAGAATTTTTGCGTCATTTTGAGCCGCACAAACTTCACGTTTCCCCACGGCCGCGGCTCGGCGCTCCTCCCGGGGTGGGGAGAACCTCCTGGGAGCGCTCACTGCGGGAGGGGGCTGCAGGGAAGAGGCAAGTGGAAAGGAGAGGCGGGGGCCGGGCAGGGGAGGTGAAGGACCCCTCCCCCGACACACACACACACACACACACACACACACACACACACACACACACACACACACACACTCTCCCTAGGAGAGATGGTGCTCTAAGAAGACAGCGCTCTAAAAGCCTGGGGCAGTGAGGGGCTGGCAGCAGGCCAAGCAGAGCCAAGGACCCCAACTTTCCAGCTCTTGCACCTTGCAGGGGAGGGGGCTGCTCCCCAGCTGACAGGTATCGTTCCTCCCCTACGATTTCTACTCCGTGTCCCTTTCTCAGAGCGATTGGTCTTGACCACTGACACCCTGTCACCCACTTCCGAAAGAAACCTGCCCTATTTTTCTTCCTAGGACTTAACAGCACCTGGCACTCCCTGAGCGTATCCGGCTCCACAGCTGCGGTGTGAGCTCAGCCAGAGCGGCCTTGTTTAATTCCCTGCCGTCCTCAGTGCCTCCAACAGTGCTGAGCGGTGCCCAGCCCAGGGGCTGCCAGCCGAAGGAATGAATGAATGAATTCTTTCCCACTTCGTGAACCAGCCACAGTCAACGCAGTCAAGAACATGATACACAGGGTGGAGCAAAAGTCGGTTTACGGTTGTTCTTCGGGAAAATAATTCAATGATTAATAAATAATACAAGAATAAACTGTGTGTTTCCTGTACTTACACTTGTAAACCTACTCTTGCCCCATCCTGTATGGGCGGTGAGCTGCGAAAACGTTCATGCTTTTGGTGTTGGGCGAGAGGACGGGTTTCCACAGTATTTCAAATGTCCAGAGGGGTTCAACGGGAGCCTGTTGTTTTGAACCTTGTGAATGAATTACTTTGATCATTTTTTTTAACGCTTAAGTTTAAAAAAGAAAATTCAAGTTACAGTATCTTTTCAGTAATATATATTTTTTACATTTGAAAAGAACGGGTGCAGTGCTTGCTTTCGGATGGCCCTGAAGCTGTGATGAGCACCGGCCTATCCCCAGAGGAGGCAGGGACCTAAGCTAAGCAGAAGGCAGAGAGGAAATAGCAATGAGAAGTTTGCAGCCCTCTTGCACTGCGGGGATCAGAGCCCAGAGAGCTGAACTCAGACCCGGCCGAGCTGAGCAGCGGTCTGGAAAGGCAAGGTTGTAACTACTGTGTCCCCGGGTGTAGGCCGGCTCCCCAGCCTGGGAGGGATCAGTGTGAGGTTTTGGTGCCACCTAGACATCAGGGTGGTGATTGCAAGGGGAGAGCGCTCAGGCTTCTCTGGTGAGCCAGAGGGCGAACAAAGCCAGGCTGGAGACTCCTGGGCAAGCTTGGGAACTTCTGGCTAAGTCCCGGGGTGGCAGGGCCCACATCGGGAGGCTCCTCCTTTCAGATGAACACAGGCCGCCGCATCCCGGCTTCCACGTGGCCTTCATAAACAAATGTGGAAGTGCCATGGAAAAAAGGGGCTACACAAAAGTAAGGTGTGGTTCCATGGGCAAAGGAGGGGGGGCGCCAAAGGAAGGAAAGGGCACTGGGAGGGGGACCAAAGGCTGTGGGAGGCAATGGGGTGACTTCAGTCTTTGGTTAAGGCTCTTGTCTCCACCCAGTCTGTTCTCCACACTGGCTCAACCTGACTTTTTAACACCAGTCCACAGCCTCCTGAACTGTGGACTCCCCGCTTCCCCGTCTTCTTTCCAGCTCCTAGGACTTACTCCTGCCCAGCCACCCCGGGCCCCTTTTGGAACTGCTTTCTTCAGTGTGGGGGCCTGGAGGAAGGAAGTCCCACGAACCCGATTAAATCCCAGCTCTGTGCCAGTACTGTCTGTGTGGGGTTGTTCCCACACGAGGTGAGATCCTTAATCTCAGCATGTAAGGCCTTCGGGTCCCTTTTCTGTAAAATCGGCTTTGTAAAAATGGTGGGCAGCACCCACAGGGCTGGAGTGAAGGGGCTGACGGCGGCAGTAACGCCAAGAGGCCTCTTCTCTCCAGGGAGACTTCCCACCTAGCCTCTCTCCTTGGCCTTGGAGCACCCCAGGCCGGCCTTCTGCCCTCTTGCTCCCAGGCTGAGAGTCGTGGTCAGAAAAGGACATTAGGATTGCAGAGACTGGACCTTTGCCTTGTTCCTCACCACCTCCCTTGCACAGTTCACACAAAATTGTCCCAGATGGCCCATCCTCTCGTTACTCTTCTTTCTCTCCCGCTTGTCCCTGGGGGTGCCATCCACAGGTACCATTTAGCCTCAGCTGCCCCCCTTCACCTCAGCAGTCCGGCCTCTCTCCTCCCTCAAGCCAACCCTGCCCTCTATTGCTTCCCCTGCGCATCGCCAACCGCCCTGTCATTCTCCAGCACCCTGGCCCCTCCGGGTGATGGTCCTCAGTCTGGAGCTTATTCTCACTGCCCCTCAAGCTCCACTTGACCGCCCATCCTCACCACCAAATCAGGGTGAGTGGACAGGTGTCGTCACCTACTGCCCACAAAGGCAGCTCTTCCCAGCTGTCCACCTCCGCCGCAGCTCCTTCCTGACCCGAGCACCTACTCTGTGCCAGGCGCCGAGGAAGCCCGCTGCTGGCAGGAGTCAGGGGAGGGGCAGTGCTGCACGTGGGAGGCAGAGGCACGCAGAAGGGCGGGCTCTGGCAAGGGGCCAACGGCTTGATCCACTTGGATTAGAGATGCAGGGGGGTGGGGCGGTGGCTGGAGGCAGGAGGGTGCCTTAGACGTAAGTACAGTTGTGAGTACGTTTGTGAGGCGGAAGCACCAGCACAAAAGGGGAGAGATGGAAGTCAGGAACCAGAGACACCTTGAAGCTCACTGACTGGGTGGTAGGTGGGGGAGGTGATAGAGCTAGCTCATGAAGATGCCTCGAACCTGGGTAACTGGGCAAAGAGACATGCAGGAGATCGTGGCTCAGCAAGTATGTCTGTTGCACTAATTCTTGCCCAGAAGTAGCAGGGCCTCAGCTTGCTATGTGGCTGCAAACAGTCTTTCGCTTTGAGAGATGAAAAGCATATTTAATGCTTAAATCCCCACCCCACCCGCACCCACCGTCTCCCTCTCACCACACGCAAACACTGCCACCAAGAAGACCCACTTCCTGGGTGTCTCAAGGCCCAGCACCATTCCCCTGTGGAGCCAAGCCAGGACTACCTGTGTGAGTCGAAGCCTCTTGCTCCGGAAGCCCTGGTCCCCTCTATCTGTCCTACCTCTGCACTGTTTACCTAATAATGCAAGACAAGGCCACCCCATCTTGTAGGCTTTTCCTCAGCATTCCCAGTCCTTAGAGTGCCTTCCTGCTCCATTCCTTCCAGGCACTCCCCTCCCTCATATGGGAGGTGACATAGTCCTGGTGACTGCATTCATGCTCATCCATGTGCAGAGTATGGCCCCTCCAGGGCAGGGTTTGCTGCCACTGTGAGCCCTGGGCTTGTCCCCACAGAGGTCTACGTGGGAGCCTCCATGTGGCAGGCCATCTCTGATCCAGATGACACAAGGCACAGGAAATGGGGGGGAGAGCCCCTTTTGGGGTGCCAGTTGGGGGACACACTCGGAGTAGGGAGAGGAAGGGGAGGTTGGGTCAGGCTCAGCCCTGAGGAACACAGAAAACATTTGGATGTAGACCAGCTGTGTCTTTGGTCACCTTCTTTCCCATTCTTTATGATCCTACTGCCTTTACTAAACAAACCTTCCCCCCAGATTTTATAGGTATTGTGAGTGCCCCAGGCTCTACCTATAATATCGTTGAGCCAGGGTTTTTAAATTTTTACTTCCTACAGGATTCTTTCCCTGAACTGTAAATACCCTTAGCTGGGCCACGTCCTGAAGGACAGCTGTTTGCACTTTCTGCCTGGGCAGAGAAGCGGAAGCCAGGAGAAGCACGGAGCACCAGGAAGGGCCTCCACAGCCCCGAGTACGTGCAGATCTGTTGTGGCCTGTTGACATCTCCCAAATGCCTGCCTCCTGCACCAGGGTCTGAGTTTCCAGGGGACGGGGCTCTGCCTCCCTCCCTGTCTCAACACCTGTCACTGTGTCAGCGCACAGCAGGCCCCACAAACATACACACTGGCAACAAATGACGAAGGAAATGCCTTTTACTCTTAACAGACTCAGTACCAGAAAAACCCGGGCCCTGGGGACTGGTAGGCAAATCATGGCCTATCCAACAATGGAGTACCACACAGCTGTGAAAAAGAGCGAGGCAATTTTATCTGTGCTGATTTGGGGAGATTCACAAGATGTATTGTCAACTGAGAAAAAAAGAAAAACACAGAACAAGCTTTACTCCAGTTTGGCGGGGAGGGGGGAGAGAGACTGCTGTGTGCATTGCAGGCTCTCTAAGTATGCAGAGGAGACTGGGAATAGTAAGAGCCTCGGAGCAAACGGTGTGAGCGGGGGAAGGGAGCCTGCTTTTTCATCAGAAGCCCTTCTCTGCTCCTTCTATATCTGCCATGAGTAGGTAATAATTTTATAAAACTTTTTCAGAAAAGCAGTATTTTTTAAAGTTATAAAAGTAAAAACCAAAATGGACACAGGAAGACATTCTAGGGGGCCCCAAGCTTATCTCAAACAGGGAGTGTTCTGAAGTTCTCAGGGGCACAGCACTGGCGTGTTTCCTCCCCAAACAGGGCCAAATTACTCAGCACCGTCGTAAAAAATATTTTACCCTGGAGAAGGAGGGAGATATTTCCTCTCATTTACTAGCAAGGGTGCTGTGAACCAAAAGGCAAAGCCCAGGGCTTTGCTCAGAGCCTGATCAAGAGGGACAATTATTTTCCAAACATAAGGCCCCTGCTTCCAGCCCCTGAGGTCACCCTCTCCCTTGCAGCCCTACCGCCAGTTTCGTTTTGGTACTCGACTACAGTACACTGGCTTCTGCTCTCCCCTCCCCGCGCCCCCCAGAAACCTCCAGATAAATGAGTGCCTCCGCAAATAGGGAGGTTTTCCCTGTAGTCTGGTTTTGGTAAGCTGAGTGCCCTAGTTTTTGACGTTTGTGAACCTGACTAGTCTTTGACATTTGCGGTCCCTGTGGTTAGAAGTCAGTTTACAACCAGTCAGCACTTCTTGTCCTCCGACTTCAAACCCTTTCGTAACTGTTATGGCACTTACTAGAAGACCTCGCTCATAGCAAGTCACCTTCTTTTTCAACTGGCTCGAGTGTGTGCATCTTATTTTCCCACCTAAATGGTAAGCTTCTGGACAGCAAGGAATTATTTCCACCCTCCATACTGGTATGATACGGGGCAGGGTGGAGGAGCTCTGTGTGAACAGGTTATTAATAAAATCTACCATGTTTTGAGTGTCTACCAGGTACATTACTGCATTCTTTTCTGTTCTTTTTCCACCATACGGGTAATAGGCAGTATAAATGCTTTGGCTGTATTTTGCTGTAAATGTTATTAAAAATAAATGATAGGTGGTCTGGAAAAAAAGAAAAGAAAAAAAATTATAGATTTCCTCTTTTCCAAGCTGTGAGTTCTCAAGTTTAATAATTTAAGTGTGGTTTTCAATACGCATGGCACAATGACAGCCCAGAGAGGATCAGGGGCTTGTCCCTGCCGACACAGTCTCAGGCGCACGGTGGGCCTGTCTGCCTGAGTCGGAAGGCCCTGGGCTTCCCGCTGGGCTGGGCTGGTTTGAAACAAGAAAGGTGCATGCAGCGAGAAAAGGGACAAACCTCTGTGGCTTCCCCTCCCTCTTCGACTCCCCCGGGGCCGGTCACCTTCACGAAATCTAGACCTTGCCGCTAAGCATTGAAATAAGGTCATGGGGGCTTTGTTCTGGTCCTGCTCATCCCTGCTGAGCAAGGTGTAGGGAAGCCGACTTTGGATCTATGTATAAACTTTTCATTGAGAATAGCTGTCAGAATGTAGGGCATTTTCAATCACTCAGCCAACTGTATTTCCCATTTCTGTGTGAATAAAACAGTGTGCAAGATAAAACCCCTGCGAGTGGGGAGCAGACCCGGAGCATCGACTTCGGGGGAAATACACATAAACATATAAATAAAGAAGATAATTTCAGAAGGTGATAGTCACTGCCCTGGTTGGTGTGGCTCAGTGGGTTGGGCCTCGTCAGGCAGAGCGAAAGCTCACCGTTTTGATCCCCAGTCAGGGCACGTGCCTGGGCTGTGGGCTAGGTCCCTGGTTGCGGGCATGCAGGTTGCAGGGGCAACCAATCACACATCGTTCTTTCTTCCCTCTCTTTCGCCCTCCTTTCCCCTTGATCTAAAAAACAAATAAATAAAATCTTTTTTAAAAAAGTGATAAGCCAGAAAAGTGGAAAAAGCAAAGACCTGGGCCAGTACAGAGAGCGAGTGACAGGTGTGGAGGCGTAGAGCCAGCAGGAAAGACTGTGGTTTCTTAAATAAGGTGGTTAAGATGACCCTGACGGTCCAGCCACGACCCAAATTCTGAGGAGCCAGACAAGCAAAGCCCTGAGGGGAGAGCTGCAGAGAGTGGGGACAGCAAGGGATAAGCTTGGTGAGTCTGAGGGACCAGCAGGGTGGCTGGAACAGAGTGAGCAGGAAAGGTGAGTGAGGAAGCTGAGTGTGGAGAAGCGGGCGGGGCCACCAGGGAGGAGGCTGTGTGCTCCCCTCACGGACTGCATCCCAATGCAACATAAAGGACTTCTTGTCTGATTTGGAGAAGTGTCGACGAGGTAATCTATGGGGTCCCAGCCAGGTGAGAGCAGGGAGACTGCAGGTGTAAGTCAAGCACACTCTGGGACTCTGTGCCCTAGGCCCACCCTGCCTCCGCTACCCTATCCTTCTGTACAGCGGCTGATTACAAAAAAAATAAAACAAACACTGTCATGAGGTAGCCTGAGAGATGGCTTCCGAGCCCAATCCATCCACTTCAAAAGGAGCTACCAAACTAGAGTTTTTCTACAGAAGAGAGAGCGCCAGTAGTATGCAAGCTGTACCAAGAAAGAGGAGTGCAGAGGGGCTTCCCACCTTCACACACTCCTGTTCCCAAAGAACAGCATTTGTTCCCTCCCTCCCTCTCCCTTTGTGGGAATATGCAAAGGGCTTGGTGTTTGAGAGAGGAAAGAAAACAACTCTGGCCCGCCTGTTGCCAGTTCTCAATCAATTGTATCATAGACTCCAGGGAGGAGCTATCAGCTTCCTGTTTCGGAACAAGTTGTCCTAAATAGGAGAAGGCTCATCTGGAGTCACTTAAAGGAAAATCCAACTTAACCAACAACGGTGGCCACAGCCAGGAATGATGCATACTCCCACCACACACCTGGAGGGATGGGAGTTAAAAAGCGAGTGCCCTGGCCCTGCCAACAGCAAAGTGGGATTAGGCTGTTCTTTAAGGGCAAGCCAGAGCAACCACATCCTGAAGGCATGCCTCGTCATCAGGTCCTGGCTGCTTGGACATGTAGCGTCAGCGTGACTCCACATGTCTCCCGCGGAGTCCTGGGGCTGGCGAGGACTTTCCAGTGGTCAGAGTGTTATTCCAAAGAGTTACAGGAGAAGACAGTTCACATCGTCCCGTTTCTGAGCTCAACCAGTTACCCAAATTCAGTTCACTCGTCCAGTTCAGATCTCTGGCAGAAACTTCGACCCATTTCCCTTTATATTCAGGAGAGAAGACATACCCAGCATTTTGTTTCTCCCCTAATTTTATTGGGGAGATAGCTTTTATTAGATATTTGGTTATGAAGATTAGCTTTTTATACATTTGGTTTAGGACTTTAGCATCTATGTTTATGGGTGAGATGTGCGTGTATTTTTACCTGTTGCTATCCTTGTGAGGGTCATACCAGCCTCACAAAATAACTCTTTATGTCATAAAATAGTTCTTTGCATAATTCCTCTTGGGCTAATTGAGATTTCCCAGAGAAAACACCCCATCTTCTGGGCATTAGAGCTCTGAAAGTCCACTATGACAGAACGATCATAATGCAAATACTCAATCCTCACCCTCAGCGAGGATTCTGCCCTCCAGACCATAAACTTTCTCCTTCTTGAAAACAAATCTTGAGTTGGCTGCTGAGCAGGGGAGGGAGTAACCTGGCTGCACAGAGTCGGGAGGGGCTCCAACAGACATTTAACCCTTCGGTACCCCTCCTTTCTCTCCCAATTTCCAGAGTAAGGCTATCCTATCTAAGCTTTCTGGGGATGAGGCACTGTAAATTGGTTTATCACTGGCTCAAGATTCAACTTTTTCAGCTCTGCGAAACCTTTCAACACCTCTACCTGCTTTCCAGCCCACGGCTCCTCCTCTCCCGTTCTGTGCGGCTGTGCATTCGTCTTCTGAACAAATCCCTTTACTGTCACTTTTGACAAAGCTGAGTGTCTCCCATTTTTCAAGTATCTGCATCTATAATTGCATCCTTTTAAATTTTTGTCTCTTTTAAATCAGTCCTGCCAATGATCTGTTCATTTACTTCATTTTTTAAAAAAGACCCAACCTGTAGCTTTGTGGGTCCTGTTTAATTTCTGCACACCTTTTTTATTATCTATTTTCTTTCAGTTCATTTTGCTGTTCTGAGTTCTTGAAACAGTTGCTTAGCTCAATTTTCAGACTTTCTTACATTTAATAAATATAAGAAATAAAATTTACTGTTTTAGCTGTCCTTCTCACTTTGATACAAAGTATTTTTATTATTGCGCAGATTAAATTTTTAAAAAATGTTTCCTGATTTTCAAGAGAGAGGAAGGAAATAGAAATATTGATGTGAGAGAGAAACATCGATTGGTTGCCTACCATAGGCACCCCAGCCGGGGATTGAACTCCCGACCTAGGTATGTGTCCCGACTGGGAATCAAACCCCCAACCGTTTGGTGTACAGGACTTGCTCCAACTGAGCCACACTGGCCAGGGCTAGATTTTCTTTATAATTTCTTCTTGGACCTATGAGTTAATTTCTGAACATATGTAGGTCTTCTAGTTATCTTTTAATTTTGGGTTCTAACTTAATTTCACTGTAGTTGGCATAAAAACCCCTGAAATTTGTTGAGATTCACTGTATTGCCCAGTGTGTGGTCAATTGTTGCAAAAGCGTCCTGCGTTCAAATAGACTCTGCAGTTGTTAGATCCGGTGTTCTACAGATGTCCATTATACCAAAGTTGTTAAATGCTCAAATGTACATACTCGCCTTTTTAAACATATTTTATTGATTATGCTATTACAGTTGTCCCATTTTTTTCTCTCTTTTATCTCCCTCTGCCCTGTACTCCCCTCCCCTCCCCCACCTTAGTTCATGTCCATGGGTCATATGTATAAAGTTCTTTGGCTTCTCCATTTCCCATACTATTCTCAACCTCCCCCTGTCTATTTTCTACCTACCATTTATGCTTCTTATTCCCTGTACCTTTTACCCCACTCTTCCCCCCTCCCTCCCTGCTGATAACCCTCTATGGATTTCCATTTCTGTGATTCTGTTCGTGTTCTAGTTGTTTGCTTAGTTTTTGTTTTTGTTTTTTTAGTTTCAGTTGTTGATATTTGTGAGTTTGTTGCCATTTTACTGTTCATATTTTTGATCATCTCCTTTTTCTTAGATAAGTCCCTTTAACATTTCATATAATAAGGGCTTGGTGATGAACTCCTTTAACCTGACCTTATCTGGGAAGCACTTCATCTGCCCTTCCATTCTAAATGATAGCTTTGCTGGATAGAGTAATCTTGGATGTAGGTCCTTGCCTTTCATGACTTGGAATATTTTTTTACAGCCCCTTCTTGCCTGCAAGGTTTCTTTTGAGAAATCAGCTGATAGCCATATGGGAATTCCTTTGTAGGTAACTGTCTCCTTTTATCTTGCTGCTTTTAAGATTCTCTCCTTATCTTTAATCTTGGGTAATGTAATTATGATGTGCCTTGGTGTGTGCTTCCTTGGGTCCAACTTCTTTGGGACTCTCTGAGCTTCCCAGACTTCCTGGAAGTATATTTCCTTTGCCAGATTGGGGAAGTTCTCCTTCATTATGTTTTCAAATAAAATTTCAATTTCTTGCTCTTCCTCTTCTCCTTCTGGCACCCTTATGATTCAGAAGTTGGAACGTTTAAAGTTGTCCTGGAGGTTTCTAAGCCTCTCCTCATTTTTTTGAATTCTTGTTTCTTCATTCTTTTCTGATTGAATGTTTATTTTTTCCTTCTGCTCCAAACTGTTGATTTGAGACCCAGTTTCCTTCACTTCACTGTTGATTCCCTGTACATTTTCCTTTATTTCACTTTTCATAGCCTTCACTTTTTCTCTATTTTGCGACCATACTCAACCAATTCTGAGCATCCTGATTACCAATGTTTTGAACTGTGCATCTGATAGGTTGGCTATCTCTTCATCGCTTAGTTGTATTTTTTCTGGAGCTTTGATCTGTTCTTTCATTTGGACCATTTTTTTTGTCTTGGTGTGCCTGTTATGTTGTAAGGGGAGGAGCCTTAGGTATTCGCCAGAGCAGGTCAATCTATGTCGCTGCGTTGTGGCGCTGCATGTGAGGGAGGGGTCCGAGAGGGAACAATGCCACTTGCTCTGCTCTTGGCCAGCTTTCAGTCACTTCCTCCACTACCCACAAACAAATTGGGCCTTTCTGGTGCTGATTCCTGGGTGGGTGGGTTTGTGTACCTTCTAGGACCCTGGGAGTCTGTCCAGTGAACTCTCCTGTGAGGCTGGGAGTTTTTTCCACCACAACCGCCCCAGTGTTTTCAGTCAGAGGTTTTGAGGCTTCATTTCCCCACGCTGGAACCCTGGGTTGTATGGTCTGTCTCGCTCTCCAGTTGTTCCTTCTGGTTTATCTGCATGCAAATGTGTGACTGCCTCGTCCACCAGCCGCCACCTGGCCCACTCCAGTCCTCCAGCTGCCACGTGTCCTCTCTGCCCCGGCTGCCCATCTCTACCCCTCCTACCTACGTGGATGAATGTTTGTTCTTTAACTCCTTGGTTGTCAGACATCCCTACGGTTCGATTTTCTAGCATTACCGGTTAATTTTTGTTTTTAAATTTGTTGTTGTCCTTTTGGTTGTGCAAGGAGGCAAAGTATGTCTACCTATGCCTCCATCTTGGCCAGAAGTTCTTCCAGAATGCCTTAAATTTCAAACTGAAGAAAGTTCAAACACTGAGATTCAAATGTGGAAGAGAAGCAAGAGACAGGGAGCAGGTGAGGGAAGACGGGCTCAAGGAATCGCAGAAAGTTCAGTTAATGATGATCAAGAGAATCGTTGTTAATATCAGACCATCATCTCCCCAATGACAGAAGCCCAGCTCGAGTAAGATTTCTAATAGATTAAGAGTATTGAAAGATTATGCTGATGAGGCATCATGTGAACTTAAACTGTAGGTGCTTCTACTTAGTTGTATCATTTTCAGGAGGCCCTATTTCCTTCCCCAACCATTTTCCCATCGGCCTGCCGGGGTTCAGTTCCATGTTCTGTCCAGACAGCCTCAACACCTTGCCCTCTCAAGGCTGCGGCCTTCTGTACTCACCTTCTTGGTCTTTCAATAACTGAGATGTTAAACTCTTCCGTTACGATATTAAATTACGTATTTTTCCATGTAGTTGTTTTTATGTATTCTGAGGTAATGTTAGTAGATGCATACTAAGTATCTATATTTTTCTGGAGAATTGAATAAACATACAATTATGTAGTGATTATCTCTAGCAAAGCTTTTTACGTGAAAGCCTACTTCCAGGGCCACTGCGGTACAGCTGAAGGCAGCTGTGGAACACACCCTAGAACGAGTCTGTCGGGTCATTCAGAGCATTCCTAATTTTGCTGGTTATTAGTATAGTCACACCAGATTTAATTTGGTTCGCTTGTGCCTGTCTTCCTCACCCTTCGTTATACCCTAAACTGCTGATGTCTCTTCTCAGCGTATGGCTGAATCTCTTTTAAAAACCCAGTTTGACATTTCAGCTTTTTTCTGAAACATATAACCCATTCACACACACACACACACACACACACACACACACACAGAGTATTTATTGACACAATTGGATTATTTCTACTACCTTATTTTGGACACTCTTATTTGTCTTGAGTTTTTCTTTCTCTCCCCTGCTTTGTCTTTCTATGCATTGATCTTGCTTGGAAACTACACCCTCTATTTTCAGTAGTTGATCTAGAAATTTTTAGCACATATAATAAACATACCAAAGTCAAAATTTAATCAATATACTTATTTTCTTCCTGAATGACATAAGGTCATTAGAATATTAATTCCAATCATCTCCTTCCCCAATTATCTATTTTCAGTTTTACCTTGTTTTGAATTCTATAGGATTCACCCACAGTCACTTTGTTTAGATGATGCTTGTATTTATCACTTTCTTCTCAGACCTTCCATATGGGATCATTTCCCTTTTGTTTGGGCAGGTTATTTTTTTTTTTTTTTTTTGCCCAAATCATAAGAAAAGATTTATTTAGAAAGTCAGAGGTAGAAAAAGTGAGCCACAGAAAAAATAGGCTCAGGAAACAAGTTATCTGGGAGCTTAGGGGGCCGAGCAGGAGAGAGGGAAAGGGAAAGGGAGGAGAGAGAGGCCGAAGTGGTGGGTGGTGGGGGAGAAGCCTTGAGAGTGGAAAGGAGAGGTTTGGTTTGGGAAGTGGAAGGAGCGTGCCCTGGGGACAGGAGGGAGTGGGGAAAGGCATGGGCGTGCTCCATAGAGAGCCCGCCAACAGTTTTTCAATAAAAATGTCTTTTATTTCATCCTTGTTCTTGAGTTTCATTGAGTATAGAGTTCTAGGCTCACAGTGAACTTTTCATAGCACTTTGAAGATATATTTCATTGTCTTCTGGCTTATATAGTTGTTGATGAGAACTTACCAATTTAATTCTTTTCTTTGGAGGTAATCTGTCTTTTCTTCCTGGATGCTTCTAAGGTGTGTTCTAAGGTTTTCCCGTGATGTGTCTAGAAGCCGACTGACTTCTGTTCGGGACAGGATTACTAGGGTTGTAACTCTCTGTTGAAAGCCCTTATCTGACCCTTTACCTGAGGTTAGACAACATGCCCTGCAGGACTGAGGAGATTCCTGGACAGTCTGAAAAGCGGCTCGGGCACCATGGAAATACTGATTAGGGAGCTACACTTACTCGCTTTCAGCGAAAGGAAGGCCCAGCCTCAGTAAAATACATAACTAACCTCCAGCACATTCTGAGGCTGCACCCTTCCACCCTGGCAGGGACCCTGGACGTGGGTGCAACGGCTGTCCTGGCCAGGGGGCTCAGTGGGTTGGAGAGTTGTCCTGCACGCCGACAGGCGGAAGACTTGATTCCCAGTTGGGACCCCTAAGGGAGGCAACAGATTGATGTTTTTCTCTCTCTCTCCCTTTCTCTAAAACCAGTGAAAACAAACAAACAAACAAGCACACAGATGCTCAAATGAGGATTAAAAAGTGGTTAACTGGCAGGGACACAAGCACTCTTAACTACGGTGCCTGGAAGCTCTCTGCCGCCGCCGGCGAGGATCTGTCCAGGCCGGGAAGGATCGTGTCCCAGAGACACTGAGCAGGAAAGGCCTGAACCGTCTGGCTCTTTTTCACTTTGCAGAACATGAGTCACCTGGTTGCCTTCCCTTGTAGCTAAATAAAGAAACGCTTCTTAGATCAAATAAGCCAACTTACTCTCATTTAGCAAAGTGTTTTATTTAAAAGCTTCTCAGCACCATCTAGTTGTCAGAAAGAATGGATATCACCTTTTCCTGCCCACCCAACTCCCAATTCCAGAGGCAGACGTTAAACCATTTGGCCAGAGCGCCCCCTAATAATTATAATTCAGATCATGATAAGGTTTTGGCTGTTCTCTCACCCAAGTTTCTCTAAGTCTCTACTTAACCCAACTCAAGCGGAGCTGTGCTCCCCCCCAGTTCAGAGCAATAGGAAAGAATCAGGTTGGAACTGATCAACCTCCTACTCCTGGGCTGTGAGAGGCACATAAAATCACCTGGAAAAAAACGAATTCGGTGACTGCCACCGAGGAAGGACAGTGGACTGTCAGGCAGCATACAGCTTGGAGAGCTCAAATCTTGGGCGACCCTCCCCCAATGCTACTCTAGGAACAAGGAGCATTAGGTCTGTTTTCTCCCCATACTCCCCGATTGCTCATCCCCTCCTGCCTTATTAAAACAGACACCGAACCGCACCTTTTTGACAGAGTTGAGACAAACAATTACATCTGATTAAAACACTAAAGAGATCCTGAGCTGTTGGAGGCGAGGAGAATAGATAATGTGACCTGATCTTTCCCTTTTATTTTCTTTAAGAATATTTTTTTCGACATAAAGCACACTTCCCCGGGAGGTTCCTGGAGGAGGAATCCAAGAGTCTGACTGTGTCCTGTGGGAACACACAGTCGCTTGTACAACTTTGGCTTCAGTCCCTGGATCTGTCCTTCGCAGCGACTTCAGGTTCCACGGGAGGAGAAGAGAACCGGAGGCCATCACTTGGCCAAAGCCCCCATGGGGTCCCAGGCTGGCAGGACAATGGCTTCCTGCTCAAACACAGCTAGCACCTCTTCGGGGACATGCTTCTTGTCCACCACCACTTCGTAGACATATTCAGAAAACCACTCATCGGTCATGCACAGGTAACCTGGAGGAAGGAATGGAAGCCTCATGAGTTCAGAGGGCAAGGGTCGAAGAGCAGAAACCCTACTGGCTATTAAGAAGCCTTCTATCAAACTAGTATTTGTACATGTTTTTCACTTTCTCATCTATAATCCCACTTAATCTAGGTCTCACTAGCAATTCTGTGAAGCAGACAGGAGAGGTATGGCTATGTTTCTACCAATGAGAAGTCTGGGGCTCAGAGTAACGAAGCAACGTGCCCAGCCGCACAGGTGAGGTTCAGAGCTGGGCCCTGGACCTGAGGCTGTCGGCGGACCCTGTGCTGTTACCCCCGCCAGGCTGCCTCACTGAAGGTGAGTGGAGGGTCGAGGAGGGAGGTGAAAATGGCTCTTGTTCATACAGCCACACCGAGGGGATTAATCTCTAGAGTCAGAAGGGCAAGCACACCAGTTCCATTCTTGCCCTACCCACCTGCACAGCATCACTGGCTGTTCCCCTTCCTCCCTCTCTATCCTAGAACAGCCAACAAGCTGCTAGGGGAGTCCTGAGGGGCCAGGTCATCATTCCCAAGTAGACGCTCATTTGCAGATGATACTACGTGAATCAAATGATAACACAGTCCTTGCTTTCCTAGGAGGAAATCCTCCATAAGGGGCAGGCAGAACTGGAAGACTGAGACAGCTGCTCATCCTCTCTTCCCCAGTTTATGGATCTCTCCAGGGGTAGGGCCGCAGAGACACAGCGAGCCACTGTCCCAAGCTGAGCGCTCAGCTGAGAGGAAGAGGTGGTGTCGTTAGGTACCCTTCCTGGAAACCTGCCTGCTCCGCTTAGGAAGATCAACCTGTATCTCAGGCTCCACTGGGACAACACAAATTCCCCTTCGAGAACATATTTCCAACAAACTTGACCAGGGGGAAAGTACTTCACCTGAGACTCCAGTGTGGGTATTAAAACAAGACTGGGCCCTGGCTGGTGTGGCTCAGTGGATTGAGTGCCAGCCTATGAACCAAAAGGTCACCAGTTCAATTCCTAGTCAGGGCACATGCCTGGGTTGTGGACCACGTCCCTAGTAGAGGGTGTGTGAGAGGCAACCACACACTGATGTTTCTCTCCCTCTCTTTCTCCCTCCTTTCCCCTTTCTCTAAAAATAAATAAATAAAATCTTAAAAAAAAAAACACCACCAAAAACAAGACTGGGCCAGGGAGCGAGCCTAGAGCACAAACGGGCACCTGCACAGGGCACTGCAAACGCCTGCACATCCGAGGACCCGCAGGAAGTGCCAATCAGCACCACCACCGTCTTCCCCTGTCCGGCACCTACAGCACACCAGACACGAGCCAATTTTCTCTGAAAGTGTTTGTGCAAATCTAGGTCTGTGCCGTATCATTTCCTACTACACAGGAACAAGGGAAAGGGAGAAGATGTGGGTCCTCCTCCGAAAGGGGCCCCTAGTGCAGCAGTCTCAAACTTCTCGGCGCCAGGGCCGAGACTGTACATGAAGAACCAAAAAGCTGTTTACGTGGCCTGTAAGTTCTGACATTTACCATAATAAAACTTAAAACAGAAAGATTAAAATATTAATGCATATAAAAATAAGAATTAAAAAACATAAAAACACGAGTATAAATAATGTATTTTTAGGAAAAAATAATTATATCTTCCAAAACAAAATAAACTTTAGTTAGAAAAGTGGTATTATTTTACAATTTAATGACTGGCTTCACGGCAGACAGCAGAATTCCAGTATCTGCCTCCTGTGTTCAGTCCGTTGCCAGCTGTTGTGCTGGCTGAAGCAGACAGAGAAAACCTGACCTCAGACAGACATTTGCTGGGGAACGGAAGACCTTGCAGACCAACTAAAAGGGTCCCAGGGATCCGCAGGGGTCCTCAGGCCATACTTGGAGAACTGCTGCTCTAAAAGCAAGACCGTTTTAAATAATTAAAAGCAACATGATGGGGAGTCTAATTTTGTAAGCTAAGTGGTGTGACAGAGGACAGTTTTTAACCTGAAAACACAACTGCTTTGCTGAGGTCATCTATGGCCAATCCCGCGCCTCACCTCCCACAGAGGGCAAAGCCTCCTCATCCTGACGTGGCCCAGCACGCTCACCCTCGAAAGAAAATGCCCTGGAGAAGTGCTCAAGGGCTCTGGCCCAGCGAGGCAGGGGGTGCCGCCTTGTCCCCTGATGCCAGCCTCCTGTCCGGCGCTCATTTTCCCAGCAGGAGACACAGGGAAGGACAGCGCAGACAAAACACTGAGGCCTGTGCCGTCTGTGGTTTGTCTCGATTATACATTCCAGAGCCCCCCGCTTTGCTGTGCCGGTCAGTCAGGACCTGGCCCTTACTGACCACCACCTACAGCACTGCCACCGAAGTCTAGCAACCGAAGCCTGGTCGCCTGAAGGGCCGACCAGCACCATTTCTTGCTGTATCCTGAGAAACGCGGTATCTGCCTTCCCAAAAAGGAACTTCCGGTGGGCAAGAGACCAGGTTACTAAACACCACACCATTTGAGACGTTAGTCATCCTTCCCTTTACCGCAATGCAGGCTGAATAAACCCTCGGAGCAGCGCTGGACAGCCAGGCAGGTGAAGGACAGAGGCAGACTCATGTAATAAAGTTTTGTGTCCTTATGACAATACTATCGTCACAGAATCAAATGAGTCTTCAAAGAATGCACAGAGAAAATGGACAATAAGTACATCTACACATCTTGTTCCCAAAGCAGATCAGATTAAGTCCTCACAAATTAAAACTCCTATCGATCGCAACCCACCCTTTTGGTGCCCCTGCCAAGAGGACCTGCCAGGACGAGTGCCTCTCTTCAGGATATGAGATCTTCGGGGCCCGCAAACACCCCACAGGCTTGGGGGCTGCAAAGTAATTACACTTCAAGTAGATAACAAACTTGTGGCTGCTGTAACCGTTGATACTGCATGCCCTGGAGTTTGACTGTAAAGATTGGGATCAGGATGTCTGGCACCCAAGGGAGCAGCAAAGCACCCACTCGGGCAGCTAGAACGTGGCCATTCTGACTTGAGGAAGTTACGGTTTCGAAGCTCTCTGGCCATTAGAAAAAGATGTCCCCTAAGGAAAAAGGCAAAGAAAAGGAAAATCTGCTGCAGGGATCCCAAGGCTACATTTAGGGAAACACAGAGGTAAATGGACACAGAAAGTCAGCTTTAGGAACTAAGGTAAAACTAAATTTTGTTTCAACTTTAATGTCGTCTTTACACAGAACGAGAAAGAAACCAAACAAGCACACAGAGCCTCCAGGAACCTGGCCTGTTTCTGTACCTGTGACGAGAAGGGCACTCCCGGTCCGCACGGGGAAGAACAGTGTCGTGAACGCAGCTCCAGGGAGTTAGGCCAAATTCACTCAACGACAGAACAGCTTCCAATGGGTTAGTTTAAGGGAAAGTTTAACCTTGGGGTCCCTGCAGCAGATTTTTATTTTTCCCTTGGAGAATGCCTTTTTTTCTAATGGCCAGAGAGCTTAAGGGCCACTTTACCAGAGAAAACTAGTTTTCTGCAATCCTACCAGAGATCTAAACCTAGACGAAGGTGAGAACTATATTAGCATTTATGAATTAGATATGTCATATAGTTTTCCTGACTTTGTTCTATGAAGCACTTCACCTCACCAACAAACTATTTGTGGTTAATTTTTGTTGCTGTTTTAAAAAAAGGGTGTGATAAAATCAAGCCATCTGCTCTGCTCTGACAGGTCTGGCAACGTGGACTTACGGAAGCCCGTCCACTGAGGCCTCGTTAAGTCACTGCCGCTCTTTCACCTGCCGGCGATAACTCAGGTTTGAAGAGAGGTTTCCAGAAAAGAAAGCAAAAACCTTGCTGACACTTGTCTCACATTTCAAACCTCCCAATAAAGAGTGAAAAATCACTCCACAAAACATTAGTCATTTAAAGTGAAACTGTGAAGACTATGTAGTAACGGGAAAAAGTTAAAAAGTGATAAAAGTACATAAAAATGGTATGTCCTATTTTATTACAACTATGTTACAAACTGAGATATACAGGGGGGAAATCATAAAAAAAATAATTTTATATCATAAGTCAGGTGATTTCCCCCCTGAATTTCTGAAATGTTATATTGCTTTTTTGAGCCCTTAAAGATTACCCAGATAATTCATGCTCATTCTAAAATATTTTGAAAACACAG
The DNA here is from genome assembly GCA_004026765.1 of Micronycteris hirsuta. Taxonomy (NCBI): domain Eukaryota; kingdom Metazoa; phylum Chordata; class Mammalia; order Chiroptera; family Phyllostomidae; genus Micronycteris; species Micronycteris hirsuta. The sequence goes on along the minus strand of PVJI01009369.1, from coordinate 39 downwards.
GAGAAGGAGAAAGGTGAGGAGCAGGAGGAAGAGGTGGGG
>PVJI01009368.1:0-65803 GCA_004026765.1 Micronycteris hirsuta | reverse complement strand
TTTTGCTGGATAGATTATTCTTGGTTGTAGGTCCTTGCTTTTCATGATTTGAAATATTTCTCTCCAGCCCCTTCTTGCTTGGAAGGTCTCCTTTGAGAAATCCGCTGACAGTCTTATGGGAATTCCTTTGTAGGTAACTGTCTCCTTTTCTCTTGCTGCTTGCAAGATTTTCTCCTTATTCTTAATCTTGGGTAATGTAGTTATGATGTGCCTTGGTGTGTTCCTCTTTGGGTCCCACTTCTTTGGGGTTCTCTGAGCTTCTTGGATTTCCAGGAAGCCTATTTCCTTTGCCAGATCTGGGAAGTTCTCCTTCATTATCTGTTCAAAAATACATTCAATTTCTTGGTGTTCCTCTTGTCCTTCTGGCAGCCCTATGATCTGGATGTTGGGTTGTTTACAAATGTCTCTGAGGTTCCTGAGTCCCTCCTCATTTTTTTGAATTCTTGTTTCTTCCTTCTGGTCTACACTATTGATTTGAGTCCCAGCTTCCTTTTTTCCCCTATTGGTTCCCTGTAGATCATCCATTATTATCTGTATTGTGTTCTTCATTTGTTCATTTATTTGTGTCCACCTTTCTTCCAGTTTTGTTAGCATTTTGATTACCAGCGTTTTAAACTGAGCATCCGATAGGTTGACTATGTTGTCATCCGTTAGTTGTAATTTGTTGTGATCTTTCATTTTGGCCATTTTCATTCTTTTTATCTCGGCGCACTTGTCGCATTCTTAGGTGTTTGCTGGTGCCCGCTAACCTGGGTCGTTTTTTTGGTGACGTTTCCTCTGGGGGCGGGGCCTGGGAGGGAGCAATGGCGACTGCTGTTCACCACTGGCTCCCTATCACCCTCCGCTCCCTAGTTCCTTACTGCCTCCTCTGCCAGTCTTGGCCCTGCTGGTTCCCACTGGCCTCTCCGGTTACACCGCTGGCCTGCGAGGTTCACCCATTGTTCGGGGTCGTGTTTTGTTTAGTCACTTGCAGTGGCATGAGTCCCTCCAGGCAAACTGCCTCTCGCTCCGCTCCTCCGCTCGATTCTGCCCCGCTTACTGGCCTGGATGTATGTCCTCCCCAACTTCCTGGGTGTCGGACTTCCCTTCAGTTCATTTCTGTCCGTTCTGATTGTTTATTTTTCGCTATTGCGTTCGTTGTTTAAACTCTCTGGTTGTGTGCGGTGGCGAAGTGCATCCACCTATGTCACCATCTATAATTCTATCTTTCTAATCTAACATTTTTCCATTTAAGTAATCTTATATTGAATAGTTTTTTCCCCTGAGGAAATTCAGAAGTGGTGTGATCTTTCTTGCCATTACTCCTCTCAGGGCTGTGGCAAGTATAACTGTGATGTTTCTCATGATGAAGGGATATACACCACTTAATTGAGACACCTGACACCATGGTAGTCAGGATAGGCCATACTGTGCTGCATTAACATATTAGCCCCCAATCTCAGTGGCCTAATCCATAAAGCTTTGTTTCTCGCTCAAGTTGCACATCCAGTTTCAATGGGCATGTAGTGGGACATGGTGTACGGGGTAGGGATGTGGTGGCGCTCTGCCTCACAGAGTCATTGGGGACCAGCCTGACAGCAGCTACATTTCTGGAATGTCTCTGTCCCAATAGGGCAAGAGAGTGACTGGAGAGAGGCTGCTTTAGAGTACAAGTGATATATGTCACTTCCCACATGTTATTGGCCAGAACTAGTCACATGGCCCCTTCTAACTGCAGGAGGGGTAGGAGATAATGTCTTTTGAATGTCCACCAAGAAAAGTATATCTGTATATGGATGCAGATGGGCAATGTCTATTAAAGCACACGAATATTTAGACTGCTGGGATAGTTGCTGTAGGTGGAGGGGGCAATGTGAGGGATCATGGGTTTCACTCTAAAAAACCACAGAGAAGTCACTAAAGCTTCTGGGTGCTAGCAAAGTGTTACCCAGATATATCTGGCCTTTAAATAATGAGCTAAACTACAGTTAAAACCTAATTTCACAGTCTATGGAAGCCCCAAACCTCAAATAGATGGTTGAGAATTGACCGTGCATTAAAAATAGACCTATTAGAGCATGCGGTAGGAGGAAATCAGGAGCACACAGTCCTCAATCACAGACCACGGGCAGAGTTCTGAGCTCAAAAACCAGGGCACTCAGGCAGCATTTTTTTGGTAACTTGTCCTTTACCTTAACCTTTGGTTTCAGTTGGCAAACAATAACTCTGAGCAGTAATAAATCAATTGTAGTCAGCTGTCCAATAGTTTAGGTTTTAAGATTTAAATGTAGGCAAATGCTAATTTATTCATTTATGCCTGTCTAACTGCTAAGACATGGAAATATACCCTTTCTTGTAAATAGAAAATAGCAACCAAAGTGACCTTGGCCAAGAAGTAGCTCCTCCCCTCCCCAAGAGGTAACTTTAAAATAAGACTTGAATTGGTTTTTAATATTTATACAAAAAGTTGTTTTCCTTAAAAATTGATCATTATTTAAAAAGTGAGCCTAGAATAAAGGAAGTCTTAACAGGGTGGATTGTATTAGTAGAAACTCTTGAATCATTTCATTACATAAAAAATGAGGCAAGAATTCTTGTGGTATGGAATCTTCAGAGGGTTTGTCCCTTCTAAGCAGGACTCTCTGTTCTTTGATGACATAAATCCTTTCTTTTTGCTCTTAGAGAATGCTGGTGATGACCACATGCCCTCCCAGTAGGAAACCCTACCAAAGTGATGGCTTGGGTCCTCCTCCTTCTAGAAGATATTTAACCTGGCCAAGCTCCTCAGTAGACTAGTAAATGATGATAACACATTTATCCATATTTTTTCTTCTAATTTGCCTAGACCATGAGAAACTAGGGGTCTCAAGAGAGGGTGTTAAGGTGGCTCATAGTCACTTGACTATGAGCCCGATTTCTCTCTTTATCCACTTTTAAACGGTGAATTGGGAAACAGTCTATTCTAGATGAGAATCTGAAGCTGATTCCATACAGTAAAAAAATGAGCTGTCACCCCAGCTGACTGCATTTTATGTTTCACCAGAGCTTTGCTTTTCCATGTGGCTGGCAGAAAGAACAAAATTAATTGAAGCTTAATATATTTTTTACCAGTTCTTTTTCTTTAAAAATTTATTGATTATGCTAAGTTGTCCCAAATTTTCCCCACTTTGTCCCCCTCTGCCCAGAAACCCCATTCCCTCCAGCAATCACCCCCTTAGTTCATGTCCATGGGTCATGCATATAAGTTCTTGGCTTCTCTATTTTCTATGCTATTCCTTTTTTTTTTCTTTTTTGAATGATTTTTCTTTTAAAGATTTTATTTTCAGAGAGAGGAGAAGGGAGGGAGAAAGAGAGGGAGAGAAACATCCACTCACCCACTACTGGGGGGACCTGGCCTGAAACCCAGGCATATGACCTGACTGGGAATCGAACTGGACACCCTTTGGTTTGCAGGCTGGTGCTCAATCCACTGAGCCACACCAGCCAGGGCTCCTATATTATTCTTAACATCTCCCTGTCTATCAACAAATGAATCTAAAAAAACAAACTAAGCAAACAACCAGAACAAGAACAGAATCATAGATATGGAGGTCATATCAGCTTGCAGGGGTGGGGGGGGGTGAAGAGGGAGAATGGGGAGAAAGGAGCAGGGATTAAGAAGCATAGTTGATAGGTACAAAATAGGGGGATGTTGAGAATATATTTTTTAAATTTTTATTTATTGATTTTAGAGAGAAAGAGAGAGAGGAGGCAGGGGAGAGAGAGAAACATTGATTTGTTGTTCTACTTATTTATACATTCATTGGTTGATTCTTGTATGTGCCCTGACCAGGGATTTAAATCCCAACCTTGGTATATTAGGATGATGCTCTAATCATCTGAGCTACCCAGCCAGAGAAGAGGCTTACTATTTTTGAATCATTCATTTCAACATTCTTGTGTATCTGCAAGGATAACCTTGACAACTGCCTGGGCTGTAGAAACCTGGGCTAGTGAGGTATACCTTGGGTCAAATCAGGAATTGGACATGCAGGATAGAAGATTAAGATTCTGATCTGATGGGCAGGAATGACCCCAATGGTGAGGAAAGTTTGAGGTGGGGATTAATTTTATAGGTGGCTGGTTCACTAGGGGATTATTTCCAGTTCTAACTTTTGATTCCATTGTAACTGAGGTCTAGAATGAGTGCTGTGAAAATAAGGCCTCCAGGAGGTCATGCTATGTCTGCTTATATACATTCCAAAGCAATTTATTTGTTATTCCCAAAGTATACTCTACTCATGCAGATGGCGGGGAAGAATGGCGATGTTTCTGAGCAATAATCTACTCGGCGTTGGAAGCCATGAATAAGGTACATAGAAGGGGCCCTTCACCACAGAGGAGAAGGTGAGTAGAGAAGCAGGTCCTGGTAGAGTGGGACAGGGATGGGGAAAGCCTTCCTCCAGTGTGGCCTGGGGTTCTTTTGAGCTGGGTCTCCATATTGCCTTTTGCAATCATGTATAGCACTTGGGAGACCAAACATTTTTAGTCTATGTAATATATGTATAAACATGTTAAGATTATACTTAGGTAAATAAATATCATTTATTGAGCCACTACTATGGGCCAAGCCTTGTGCTAAGTAATTTTCATGCTCCTTTCAGAGCTTGACAACATTTTCCTAAGGGCCAGACAGTGAATGTTTGAGGCTTTGCAGACCGTGGGTTCTCTGCTGCAACGACTCAGCTCTGCTGCTGCATGGGAAGGCAGCCACAGGCAGTACCAAGTGAATGGGTGTGGCCAAGTCCCAATATCATTTTATTTATAGACTTTGGAATTGGAGTTTTACGTAACTTTCTCACATGATGAAATATTGTTATTCTTTTGATTTTTAAAAACCATTAAAAAATGAAAAAGCATTCTTATATTGTGGGCTGCAAAAACATAGAGGGTGGGCCAGATTTGGCTGTGGTCCATAGTTTGCTGACCCCTGCTTTATCTTAAGTCTTCACAATAAACCTCCTGAGGTAGTTATGTTATCCCATGTCATAGATGAATGTAGCAGAAGTTTAATATGTCTGCTAATCTCTGGCAATCAGATAACATCCCACCCAGAAGTTAGTGTGGTTTTTTTGCTTTTGACTAATGACATGTTTATAATGTGTAGTAGAACAATAGTTTCCATTGTCTTCTGGGTATATTTTAAATTATCACCCATACCCCACAGAAAGATGATACTTTTATTTTTCACGATTTTAAGCACATTGTTGATGCTTAAATTATTTGATTATGACATATAACAAACATTTTGTTTTAGACTTCTCTTCCATTTAATTATGTTTTATTTGGCTTAATGCTAAAATGTACTGATTTTTCTTGTATATGCTTTGAGGAGAGAGGAGGGTGGCTCTGAGTGATGGCAGGGAAAACCAGTGTGGGATGAACCTTTGTCCTTTTATGTGCAGTTAATTGAGAAATAGCTAAAGTAGACATATGAAAGCATGTGAACACACACACACACACACACACACACACACACACACACACACTCACTCACTGCTTCTCTCTCCAGAGAAAGAATTCCCTTTCTAAACTTGACAAAACCTGGAAAAGATATAAAAGGAGTTTTTCTTTTTTTACATTCTCAGTGTGGTGCATTATTGATGCCTCAGTGAGTTTAAATAAAACAACTAGACTCGTAAGAATTAATACATATTTACAGCATATTACATTTTATACTATAATAAAATTCCTTTATAATATGGATTTTTTGGTTAAATGGGTTTAGATAGAATGTGAGCCAAATAATGTTCCTTGAAACACAGTCTCTGCATATCTAAAGATCTGATTTATCACTCATGTTAGTTTTAGCTCCAAGAATTCTCCTATATTTAAAAATGTGAAACTTCTAGAGACTTCTGGCCAAGATGGAGGTGTAGATAGATACACTTTGCCTCCTCCCACAACCAAAAGAAGGACAACAACAGATTTAAAAACAAAAAAATAACCAGAACTGACCGAAAATCGAACTGTATGGAAATCCAACAACCAAGGAGTTAAAGAAGAAATATTCATCCAGACTGGTAGGAGCGGCGGAGATGGGCAGCCAGGGCGGGGAAGATGCGTGGCAAGGTGGCAGCTGGAGGACCAGGATGGGCAAGGTGGTGGCTGGCAGTCCTACATTTGCGTGTGGATAAAATAGGAGGAATAACTGGGTCACGAGACAGATGGCACAATCCAGGATTCCAGTGTGGGAAAAGAAAGCCTCAAAATCTCTGACTGAAAACACCTGTGGGGGTTGAGGTGGCAGCAGGAAAAACTCCCAGCCTCACAGGAGAGTTTGTTGGAGAGACCCACAGGGTCCTAAAACCTACACAAACTTACCCACCAGGGAATCAGCACTAGAAGGGCCCAATTGCTAGTGGGTAGTGGAGGAAGTGACTGAAAGCTCACTGAGAACCAGGCAAGAGGCATTGCTCCCTCTCAGAACTGTCCCCCACATACAGTGCCACGACGTAGTGATGTGGGTTGCCTCACCATGGTAACTACCTAAGGCTGCACCCCTTACAACATAACAAGTGTACTGAGATAAAGAAATATGGCCCAAATGAGAGAACAGATCGAAGCTCCACAAATAGAACTAAGCCGTGAAGAGACAGCCAACCTATCAGATACACAGTTCAAAACACTGATATTCAGGATGTTCATAGATATGGTTGAATATGGTCACAAAATGGAGGAAAAAGTGAAGTCTACGCAAAGTGAAATAAAGGAGAATGTACAGGGAACCAAGAGTGATGGGAAGGAAACTGAGACTCAAATCAATGATTTGGAGCAGAAGGAAGAAATAAACATTCGACCAGAACAGAATGAAGGAACAAGAATTCAAAAAAATGAGGAGAGGCTTAGGAACCTCCAGGACAACTTTAAACATTCCAACATACAAATCATAGGGCTGCCAGAAGGAGAAGAACATGAGCAAGAAATTGAAAACTTATATGAAAAAATAATGAAGAAGAACTTCCCCAGTCTGGCAAAGAAGCTGGACTTCCAGAAAGTCCAGGAAGCTCAGAGAGTCCCAAAGAAGTTGACCCAAGGAGGCACACACCAAGGCACATCATAATTATATTAGCCAAGATTAATGATAAGGAGAGAATCTTAAAAGCAGCAAGAGAAAAGGAGACAGTTACCTACAAAGGAGTTCCCATAAGCTTGTCGCTGATTTCTCAAAAGAAACCTTGCAAGCAAGAAGGGGCTGGAAAGAAGTATTTGAAGTCATGAAAGGTGAGGACCTACATCCAAGATTACTCTGTCCAGCAAAGCTATCATTTAGAATGGAAGGGCAGATAAAGTGCTTCCCAGATAAGGTCAAGTTAAAGGAGTTCCTCATCACCAAGCCCTTATTATATGAAAAGTTAAAGGGATTTATCTAAGACATGGAGGGTTATTAACAGGAGAGTGGGAGGGGGGAGAATGGGAGAAAAGGTACAGGGAATAAGAAGCATAAATAGTAGGTACACAATAGACAGGGGGAGGTTAAGAATAGTATGGGAAGTGGAAAAGCCAAAAAACTTATATGTACGACCCATTGACATGAACTAAGGGGGGAATGCCGGTGGGAGGGACAGTGCAAAGCAGAGGGGAATAAAGGGGAGAAAAAAATGGGACAACTGTAATAGTATAGTCAATAAAATATACTTTAAAAATAAATAAGATTTGAAACTTCTTATTTAAAGAATAGGCAATCAAAACATTTCAGAACGCATCCATGGGACATAACCGAGGCATTCAGACCAGCAGGGCTATCATACGAGGACAGAAGAATCTCATGAGCTAATGAACAACACATCCACTGTTTATATGTTTGAAAAATCTAAATTGTTCAGCGTGGCTGTGTCTAATTGCATATTGCAATCTCAGTGGGTAATTGTGCTTTCTATGAGAAAAATTTGTTCCAAAGTCAAAATGTCATCTTGCTGTCAAATAATCCCACAGATTACCATAAACAGCTAGAGAAATTGTGCTAAGGCTGAGAAGATGTGATGTGAATCCTGCTCATTACCCAAGACAGGACTTCCATTGTCATTTTCTGCCTATCTCAACAGCTCCCTTCTGCTGTCTCCCGCTTACCTGCTGCCACGCATACAACTCATTACCATTCGGTCAATACAGCACCATTTGTTCAGTTAACCTCTGAGCAAAGTGAGGTCATTACTTCATTATGATGAATTCTGTAATAACACAACTTGCATCAAGAATTAACATTTCTCTTTTCCTCATTTATAGTTAAATTAGTAGTTAGTCTTAACACCTGGGTTCCATTATATTCTCGTTTGTCTGATCTTGTGTTGAGAATTCAATTGACTCAGGGAAAACTTTAGAACTCTCTTGTTAAGAAAGTGTGACATTCTTCTCTGGCTGCATCTGCTTTAAGAAGCAGATAAAATATTTGGCATCAGGTCTAGTCTGAATATGAAAAACATTGGTGATATGAAAAGAACCAAAGAACCTACAGTCTAGAAGGTCCATTGTAATTTTTGGAAATTGAGAGTAAACTAGGTGAAAATTCTAGTAACTTGTTTATTGTGGTGAGAAGCTTGAATCAGTTCACCCTGGTGTTTCTAAGTGAAGTGTACAGATCTCACGTTCGAGCTTTATTTTCACAGACCTTTAGCGTAGCATCTTATACTCTTTGGTCGGCTGCTGTCGACAGCTGCACTCTGTAAAGAAGTGGTTCATTTCCTTATAAGTAGTTATATGAACTTAAAGTTGAGAATAGAATTGTTATAGCCAGACACTTTTAAGAGGAAAGAGATTTTCATTTTAAAAAACCATCTGTCATTATCTCTGGTTGCTGTGGCTCAGTTGGTTGGGTGTCGTCCTGCAACCGGGTTCTTCATAAATAAACTTAGAAAAGAAAACCCATCTCTCATTACAAAGAATAACAAAAGTGAGGGAGGGGCAGCAAAGGGGGAGAGGTGATGTTTCTGAGAATCTCTATTAACCTCTGGTATCTGTGCCCATGACTGCCTCCCCCTCAACAACGCTGGGGTATTGTGTAGAGATTCTATGGTAATTAAGTGGAACACTTTGCAAAGCTTTATTTCATGCTTCTGTGGCTGCCTTTGGGATGAAAGTTTGAATTAATTTGTCATGCGTACAGTTTTTACCCTGGGCAGTTGGATAAAATCCCTAGCATACTTGTATATCAGACTTGGGGAATTCACGGATCTAGGCCATCTTTTAAAATGGGGCAAGTAGGATCAATAAGAATAACACAAACTAAAACAAAATAAAAAACTAAAATGGGGCAAGTACTGTACTAGGTGCTCCGCATAGTCTTTTTAAACTTTTTAAGCCTTCAGTGTGGGTGTTACTGTCCCAGTTAGACAGGAAGAAACTGAAGCTCATGGAGATTAAGTGATCTGCTTAAGGCCCCACAACCAGGAAGCGGTGGAGTCAGATTTAATACCAGGCCTGCCTGACAGAAAGCTGAGACTCTCTCCATCATGATATACCTTATAGGCCCATTAATTCATAATACAGCCAAGTAGAGGAAGACAATTGTGTGCTTATCTCAGAAGGAAAAACAAAAGCAAATACTAAGAGGCAAGGTTTTAAAGTGAATAAAAATCTATTGAATTTACGGTTATATAGAACATTATGTACCCGGACGTACACAGGGCATTCTTTAATCAGAAGACCCTTCGGTGCCCTAAACAGACGTTCAGGTGTTTTCTAAGTGTAGAATATTCAGAATAGATAGACTATATTTTCCAGAACCTGGAACTTCACACGTAGGCATGGTTTAGGATTTTTGGGGTTTGTCTGGCTCCCCAGAGGGTGGATTTCCAGCAAATTCCAATGACAGTGGCACCTCAGCAAGTTCTCTCTGCCCAGTGAGCTATGGCAATGCTCTGTCCCACAAGGTGGGGACTCAGTCCTACGAGGCGGGTGCTCTTTCTCGGCACAACAAGTCAGCCCTCCGGAGCACTGTTCCTTACATCGGCAACCCCTGCGTTCATTAGTCTTTTTTTACTCTCACGCCCTGCTACTCTAATCTGTTATCGTTAAACTTTCTTTGTGAAAATGACTGCGTGGTTTCTGCCTCCTGGCAGGACACTGACTAGGCAGCTGAGTAGCAATGGAGTGGCAGTTAGACAATGCCTAGACGTTGCAGAAATCTTTAGTCACCTCCGATGTGTACAGATAGGCTCTGAGAGCTGGGAAGAAAGAATGTCTTGATATTTGTTAGAATTTGGAATAGAAAAATGATTCACGGGAAGGATGATTTCTTAGGTGGGGGCAATAGTTCTCTGCACCGTGGTGTTCCCATCTCACTCAGAGAAAAATCCAAAGGCTTCACAGGGACCTACAACACCTGACATAACCTGGCTACCCCTCCGACCTCTGACCTTACCTTCAACCCCTCTTTCATCACGCACGGCAGTGGCTTTGGCAACACCTTGTGGTCCTTGAACGCCTCCTCCGGTATATGTACGCCTGCCTCAACGCCTTGTACCTCCTGTTTCCTTCCTGGAATACTTCCCCGCAGATACCTGCCTTCTTCTCTCCTTACACGTCTTTGCCCCCTTGTCACCTCCGTGAGGATTTCCCTGATCACTCTCTTTAAGTTTGCCACCTTGACCTGACACTTTCTATCCCCTGTCCACCTTCCTTTATTTATTTTCTTCATAGCACTTGTCATCTTCTAAGATGCTACAACATTTACTTATTTATCTCATCCATAGTTTGTCTCCCTCTGACTGAAAAATAAGTACCACGAGTCAAGGATTAAAAAAAATTTTTTTTTCAGCCTGGCTGGTGTAGTTCAGTGGATTGAGCGCGGGCTGGGAACCAGAGGGTCCCGGTCCGATTCCCAGTCGGGGCACATGCCTGGGTTGCGGGCCAGGTCCCCAGTGGGGGCCATGTGAGAGGCAACCATACATTGCTCTTTCTCCCTCCCTTCTCTTCTCTCTAAAAATAAATAAAATCAAATCTTTAAAAAAAAGAAAATTTTTTCAGTGTTGTCTTCTCATATCTACAACTGTGCCTAAATATTTGTAGATAAATAAGTGAATAAACCCTTTATATTATTAGCCTGAATGTGATTCAAACTATACTTTATTTACAATTTTTACTCACATTTTTTGGGGCATGTGTGTGTGAGTGAGTGTGTGTGTGATATGTGTGAGTTCAACCAGACTTAAAGAGATGACAGACTTTGTGTTGCGGACTTTCTTGGTGGCCTTTGCCTCTTGAGTGAAGGATTTCTATGATCGACTTGTTTTTAAGTGGTATTTTGCCCATGTTTTAAAATGAATTATATCAGTGAACATTTGTCACTCCCCCCATCAGCTATCCCTTTCTTACCAGCACCCCAGTTTTGCTTTGACAGAGCTATTAATCAGTGATGTGGTGACTCCTGACCCAAACCAGGTGGCTGGAAGGTGTTTACGTTCTTGAGAAGAGAGATATAATGACCCCAAACGGCTGACACTATTTATCTCTACAGCACGCCCTGACGTGACCATTCATCAGGTCCTGCCTCTGTTTTTCTCAGGGGTTGCTCTAGTTTCTGCCCTTTCTGAGTCTGTGTGTTCCACATTTCTGTTTTTCATTCTGTGAATTACCCATACATCTTCTTCCCATACATCCTTTTTGCTGTTTAAGTTAGCCAGGAAGTTTCTATTTCTTGCAACCAAATCATCTTAACTGATAACATCATTCACTTTTTCATTAGAGGAGAATCAGTATTTTATTTTACAGATTGAATACAATATGCCTGGATCAGTTACTCTGTAGAAAATATGCTTTTTAGGATACTGAATATTTAACATAAAAATGACACCTTTCGTTAGTGTATATCAATTCTGATAGACTAAAGGCATTTAGGCAAATCAAATCAAAAAGTAGAAATGATGTAACCTCTACTCGCATTACATTAGCTACAACGCATTATATTCTGGATGCCTTCTCTGCATTTCTTGCTACTATCGGTAGTTTTAGAGTGAGTGATTGATAGACCTAGCTGCCGGGAAGAAAGGGCTCAGTTATAGAGGAAGGAGAGAATCTGCGGTGGATTTATGCGACAAAATGGCGTGTTACAGACTGTTTTGCTATACAGAGAGCATCTTCATTCTGTAATAGCTAGAATAAATTTTAAAGAATAATGGAGAAATGCTCCATATCCTTCATTTCCAAAACAATAACAAACTATTTGCTGGCATAATGAGAAGGTTAAAGAATTTTATTGGTGATGAGGTTAGGGAAGTTGGCACATTTTTCAATTCAAATCAATTCAAGATATCATAATAATAAATATTGTAAGTCATTGTTAGAAATGCCATAAAACCTGGAAATAATATCTGATACTTATGAAAAACAACGTACAGTATTAGGAAAATATATTCTTGATAATAGGGGTGTTTTCAGATCAAAGGTACTTTTTTCCTGAAAAATTGATGTCGTTTCCCTTGTTTTTTTTTTGTTTGTGCTTAACTTAGCATATTAAAAAAGTAATTGTTAAGACAAATGTCAAAGAGAATTTTTCCAATGCTTTCTTCTAGGAGATTTATGATTTTAGTTCTTATATTTAAGTCTTTAATCTATTTTTAGTTAATATTTGTGATGTGTATAAATTAGGGGTTCAGTTTCATTCTTTTGCATGTTGATATCCAGTTTTCTCAACACTGGGATTTTCTTAAGAACCTTCTCTCATCAGCTATTAGGCTACTCAGATGTACTTCATATAGGAGAAGCAGAATAAATGGTTTATTTTTTCCTTCATCAAATTTTCAGAATAATGACTTTGGGAACCATAATTTTGGTAATAAAGATTAGGTGAGGACCCACCTACTTGAGGAATCTCTAGATATGAAACCACGTGGAAATTCTTCGGACCTTGCGATGACACTCTCACTGTGCTGTCCATGGGTACAAATGAGGTCACATACATTGATCTTTGCATTTTGATGATTCTTTGCGCTATCTCCATTTCTGTAGTGCCCAGCCCCCTTGCAGGTTCCCTCCTTCCGCTTATTCCTGAAGTCTCCTGGCGGTGTCTGCCATCCGCCTACCCATTCAAAAGATTCTTGCTGAACGCCTGCTGTGTGCCAGGCTCATATACTCAGGAAGAATTCTAGCTGTGCCACTGCTACCGCTGCTGCCTTGACAAGGAGCCCTATTGTTGCCTCTGATGTCGATCCCCTTCCTGAAAATGCCAGCTCATGCGCCAAGGCAGCTAGCAGCAGGCGCCTCCAACCCAGCAGTCCCGGTCGTATCAGTGCAGGGTTGGGTGCTGGGCAGCCGTGAGAGAGCCTATCTTGGTGTTGAACTTCATTCATCTGGGTTCTGGAAGAGCACCAGTCTGTGACCTGGGGCTCACGGAGTCTTTTAGGAAAAGTCCCTTCACCTTTTGTTTTTTTAAATCCTCACCCAAAGATATATTTATTGATTTTAGAGAGGAAAGGTGTGGGGAGAGAGAGAGAGAGACATTGATGTGAAAGAGAAACATGGATCAGTTGCCTCACGCTTGTACTCCAACCAGGGGATGGGATGCAACCTGGAACCTACATATGTGCCCTGACTGCGGATTGAACCTGCAACCTTTTGGTGTATGAAGGTGATGCTCCAACCAACTGAGCCACGGGCCAGGGCAAGTTCCTTCACCTTTGGCTTCATTTTTTTTCCTACTCAGACTTCAAACACCACATCATCCATTGTCCTGTCTCTTCCTTTCTCTTCGAACACTCATGAATGAAATCCCTTCCTTATTCATTAGCAAATTAAACCAAACCACAAACAAAGCAATCTTTCCATCCATCCTTCCCATCAATTTATGAAAATAAGTTTCTGGAGGGATCACCAGCTTGTCAGTTCCACAAAGAAAGAGACTATTGTTTCTCAAAGGTCGATGAGCAAATTTATTACTTGAGAGGATCTCGTTCAAAGACAGATTCTGATGCTGCAGGATTGGGGAGGAGCCGACAATCTGCATTTCTCACAAGCTCCTTGGGGCTGCTTGCTCTGCTAGTCTCAGAACTACGGTTTGAGGAGTGAGGAGCTAGTATATGAATAACCAGCTGGATATAGTCACAGTAGAGTTTTGATACAAAAATCAAATTCCCTGTAGGGCTCCATCGCAGGACGCGATGGTGGTAAAGTCTTCCTTGCTTGAGCTGTCCAGCCTGTTTGTCTTCATCTGTCAGGGCTCTGCTTGGAAGGTTCTCTCCGCAGTCAGGGTTTTGATCTCCAGTCTCTGTTTATAAGCTTTATCCACATTTTAAGTCAGTTATTCTCAATCCCTAGTGGAATTTCTCTTTTGTAAATGCAGTATCTCTGGAGGTGGGACCCAGACATTTCCATTAAAAAAAAAAAATCTCCCCATATGATTCTAATGTGCAGCCAGAGTTGAGAATCAATGTGTTAAATGCCAATTTTTTCATTTTGTGTTGCTAAGGAGCTTTCCTTCTTCCACAACAAACAAACAAGCAAAACAGCTCTGCAAAAAGCCTGCTTTGAATCCTTATGAATTGGGGAATTCCTGCTCAGGTCATGCAGTGCGGTTCTGCCTTGTCTCAGAGCTGAGCTCTTGGTGGGTTATAGGTTCTGCTCTCTTTACATACCTTCTGACCAAATGGAAGGACTTTGACTCCACTCTCTTTCATATGATGAACAACATTCCTGTTGCAGTCCAAGCTAAAAATAGGATTTTCCCATTGGGCAGGACCTCAGATCCCAGGGACGATCCCATGCTATTAAATGGCTGGGTGTTTCTGCTCAGATGGTTTGTGTTAGGTGCTTTTCCTGATGTAGGCAGTGGATAGAATGTGTAGGCCCATGAAAACAGGTGGCAAAGTCTGCTGCAGACATCAGCCAGAAGGAGGGAAAGAGGAATGCAAAGGGCAGTTGCTATTTGGGATTTGAAAGGCTTTCAAAGGTTGCCAACTGAGAAATGAGCTGTGATGCTGCCCAATTATCCATCTACTTTCTCCGTGGTATCTGCGCTCCAAGAGAAAGAAATGGTTCAAAGGCAGAGATTTGGAAACCAGCCTTTAGAACTATTTGCCAAATTTTAACACTAAGTATGCTGAGGTTCATCCTTTTCATTTTCTGGAGGCACCTCTTTGTGTACTGAGCACTGAATTTAAATGCTTTAATAAAAAAGCGACATAAATATATTGCAGCGCCCCCCGGCCTACACCCTAGGGCCAAACAAATATATATTGTTCCCACACATTTCCCTTGCCAGGAGAAAAGAAAATCCCTATTAAAAAAAAAAAAAAAGGAAAAGATATTGACTCAGAGATCCTGCCTAACTGAAACCATGCTTGTAAAAGTCTGTGAGGCCGGTCACTGAGAAGAACAAATTTAAAGTCATTTGGCTTTGAACTCTATGATTTGAACCCTAGCTTAATGGCTTCCCTGTTCCTGGAGAGGGATTGGGAGGTAAACTGGTGAGGTATAAATCAAAGCATCTCATACCTGGACAAGAGAATTAATTACTAAAGTCAGGACTGAAAATGGGGCAAGTAGGGAAGGAAAAAAAGCAGAATTGAAATGAATCCGGTTATTAAACCCTAGAGACAGGGTCATTTAGACCTGCGAGGAAAGAGTACAACTTCCAGTGAATCGCTTGGTGGGGAAGTGACATGCCCCTTGAAAATGCCTCACCTCATAGAATTGCCTGGTGGAAACTTTTGTTATTATAGTCTTCAAAAATGCCAGGCTGAGGTGTGTGTGTGTGTGTGTGTGTGTGTGTGTGTGTGTGTTGAAACATACAGGAGAAGGCTGAAGGATACCAAAACTTGCACAAGAAATTTACTTTGTTGCATTAAGGGAAGGAGAAGGGACTAATCACTTTTTTAAAAAAAATTTATTGATTTTGGAGGGAGAGAAACATGGACCTGTTGTTTCACTCACTTCGCATTCATTGGTTGATTTTTGTGTGCGCCTGACTCGGGGTCGAGTCCATGACCTTGGTGTATCAGGATGACGTTTCAGCCAACTGAGCCTCCCGGCTCGTGAGTATTTTTGAGCATCTGCTCTATAGGATAGAGCAAAAGAAGCTTTAACAGTTGTGAGTACTTGAAATACAGAGTTTATTCTAACATTATTATTTATTAATTATTGTATTATTTTCCATATGAACAACTGTAAACCTACTTTTGCCACACCCTGTATTATTGGTGCTTTATAAGTTATTGCTTATCTCTATAATACCTCTGAGGATGACATAAAGAAATAAAGTTATTAATCAGGAGAAATTTTAATGTGAAATTCAAATTGGAAGTGAAATGGACAGATGGAAAATTTTATCTTTTCTCTTTTTCTGTTTTCCCCTAAGGAGGTCAAAGCAGAAGGATTTTGCATGGCTGTGAGTGTGTTCCCAGGTATTTGCAGAATGGCCATTCATTTTATCTTTCTGTGGCTTCGAGTAATTTCTTTAGCAAATCTGATTTCCTAACAAACACCTTCTCCTCCCTCTTCTTCCATTTCCCTTATAGGAGCCAGGTTCACCAACCAATACAGAAAATTCAGGTAACTATGTTTTTCAGAGAAAAATGGAGAACTTAAATTGGTTCTCTTAAATCATGGACTATCAAAACAAATAAAGCCCTGGAACTTCTCCTTCCCATTTTGTTATGTGGGCTGCCGGGAGGGGCGTTTTCTCAGAGAAGATTGGGGAAATACTGCAAGACTCTGGTTGTAAAACCTCTGAGTCAGGTACGACTGTAATGAGACTGGACTCCCATGGCTGGACCTTACTGTTTTAATAAAATCAAAGATTTTTCTTGACCAAGCATTTAGTCTGTTTTTTTTTTTAAAGATTTTATTTTTATTTATTTTTAGAGAGAGGGGAAGGGAGGGAGAGAGGGAGAGAAACAGCAATATATGGTTGCCTCTCACATGGCCCTCATGGGGACCTGGCCCACAACCCAGGCATGTGCCCTGACCGGGAATTGAACCAGGACTCTCTGGTTCCCAGCCTGCGCTCAATCCACTGAGCTACACCTGCCAGGGCTGTTTTTTTTTTTTTTTTTTAATTATTGAATTTATTGGGGTGACATTGGTTAATAGCATTATGTGGGTTTTGAGTGTACAATTCCATAACACATCATCTGTGTATTATATGGTGTGTTCATCACATGTTGTCTGCTTTTAAACCCACAAAAACTCTGATGCCTATAGGAAAGCCTAGGCCCCGGGAGCTGCAGACGCAGAAGTCGAGGCCCAGGACTCGGACTAGTTTACTACGGCTACTGTAACAAGTACCACAGTCAGGATGGCTTAAGCAGCAGAAATTAATTTTCTCAGAGTTTGGGAGACCGGAAGTTCAAGTTCAAGGTGTTGTCAGGTTAGGTTTCTCTTGAGACCTCTCTCCTTAGTATGTAGATGCCGCCTTCTTGCTGTGTCCTCGTGTGATCTGTCCTCTGTGTGAGTGTCCCCCGGTGTCTTTCTCTTCTTATAAGGACACCAGTGATATTGGATTAGGGTGCACTCTTATTACCTCATTTGACCTTAATTACCTCTTTAAAGGCTCTGTTTCCAAATATAGTCACATTCTAAGGTGTGTTAGGGTTCTAACATGGGAATTTTGGGCAAACAAAAGTCTGTTTATAGCAAGGAAGTTATGTTAAGTGGCCAAAGTCACATAACTGGAAGGAGGTGGGGTTGGGACAAATACCCAGGTGTGTCTGACTATAAAATCTGTCCCCTTTTATACCACACCTAAATTTGTAAGATCATTTCAGGGTTGAGGCATCGTGGGTCAGGGAGATTGCATTATTCAGGTTTTTAAGTCTTTTTAACTATATTCCCCAGCTGAGACCCACGAGGTGTTTTAGTGACCATCAAGACAGGTTTCTGTACTTTGCTATTCTGCTAGTCTGATTCTGGTGAAGATTGTATCTGCACCCACCTGCACTCATAGACTAGCTTGCTCCCCCAAACCACACTGACACGCAAATACTATACACTTACAAATACTGTTTTAATTACGTACAAATCCAATAAAACTCAGGTGACCTTAGGCAACAGTTTTTCATTAGTGGTTATATTTGCTTACAGATAATTTGTCCAATCAAAGCTTTATTAGTTATCTACTGTTGTGTAACAAATGATCTAAAAAACTAAAGCCTTATAGCAATGATCAACATTTACTATCTCTGACAACTTCCGTGGGTCAGGGGTTTGGTGTGTGCCAACTTGGCTAGGCTAGACTGTGTTCCTTAGAAACCCCTTTCTAGTATGTTCCTTGATGAGGTGGGCTCTGACAGAGGTTGTCTGAGGAGAGCTGGAGGATAGAAAAGCAGCAGCAACCATTTTATACAGTTATTTAATGGAACACGAATCCTGGTGCTACTGTGAAGGGATTTTGCAGATGCAATTAAAGTCCCTAATAAATTGACTTTAAGTTGGAGAGGTCATCTTGGGTGGGCCTGACTTATCCTTTTGGAAGGGAGATTATCCTTGGTGGGTATGACTTAAACAATTGGAAGGACTTTTAAAAGAGGGTCAGGCCAGAGAGAAAGAGGAGTAGATGAGGGGGGAGGAGGAGGGAGAGGAGAAGGGGGGGAGAGAGAGAGAGAGAGAGACATGCCTGTCTGTGGCCAGTGGCTCCTGCCCGAGCCATGGAGCCCCCTTGCTTCCTGCAGGGCTCTCCTGATGGCCTGTCAACAACGGCTTTGCTCTGTGTCCGTGGGGCTCCGGCCTCTCATGACCTTTCCTGTGTGATTGCCTGCCCTGTGGACTTCAGGCTTGCTAAGCCAGCCTCTACGATTTCATAAGCCAATTCCTTGTAATAAATCCATATATTGCCTCCTGGTTCTGCTTCTCGGATCGAACCCTGACTGACACAGAGGCTTAGCTGGGCTGTTGCGGCCTGCGGTCTCTCATGAGGTTGTAGCCAGGATGTTGGCTAGTGCTGCGCTCATCGAAGGCCTAAGGGGACTGAAAGATCTGTTTCCAAGGCGGCGCATTCATACAGCCGGCGAGCTGGTGTTGCCTGTTGGCAGGAGGCCTCAGTTCTGTGCCAGACAGGCTCTCCGCAGAGCTGCTTGAATATCGTCATCATGGCAAGGCTGCTCACTTCCCTCGGAGTGAGTATCTGAGAGAGCAAAGCAGAAACAGAAATGCCGTTTGTTATCAGCATTATAAGTCACACTGGTTTCTTCCGGTCACCTGACCACCCCTGGAACAGCGTGACGGGGGTGGGGGGGGTGTGGGCTGAGCAAGGATCCGGAGTGGTCGTCCTGCAGGCTGGCTGCCGCAGGACCTTTCTCTTCGCAACTCATTGTTTTGCTGTCATGTAGGCATAGTTATAAGAGTAAAATGAATAAAAATCCTTATTTATGGAGATTCAAAAATTTTAGATATAAGGAAGTTAAACAATTGAATTTTAAAGATAATTTAAAACTAAAAATTTAAATATATAGATTTTGAATAAAAAAATAAAGAATATAGTAGAATGAACCTCCATTCACCTATCATCCAGATTCAACAAATGTAAGAGTTGGCCAGTTTGTCTTACCTATTTCCTTCACTTCTTAATTTTTTTGCTAAAATATTTTAGAACACATACCTGAAATCAAGTCATTTCACTTGTAAATATTTCCATTTGTATCTCTGATAGTTATTACTTTTAAAAAACATAACCACTACCCTGGCTGGTTTAGCTCAGTGGATTGAGCGTGGGCTGCAAACCAAAGGGTCACTGGTTCGATTCCCAGTCTGGGCACATGCCTGGGTTGTGGGCCAGGTCCCCAGTGGGGGCCACGTGAGAGGCAACCACACATTGATGTTTCTCTCCCTCTCTTTTGCCCTCCCTTCCCTTCTGTCTAAAAATAAATAAATAGAATCTTAAAAAAAAAAGTACATGCGATGCCTGAGAATCTTAAAAAAAAAACAAAACGTAACCACCAAGCTATTTGCACATGCAACAAGATTAATATTAATGCCTTTAAAATGAACAGCAATAATTCCTTAAAAATTATCAACAATATCATCTGAGGCCCAGTCCATTTGAGGTTGTCCCCTCATGTCTTCTCCCAATTAGCTTGTTTGAAACAGGATCTAAGCAAAGACCAAACAAGCATTTAATTGTGCGTCTGCTAAATTTCTTTTAACCAGGAATATTTTCCTCCTCCTTTTTATTTCTCTAGGCACTTTTATGTGTTTAATGCTCCATAGGACTGGTGTGTTTCAACTTACTGTAGTTATTGTTCTTTTTCCTGGGGCCTTATTTTTCTTTATCAGCAACTCATTCATTGTCGAAAGCTTCTTTTCAAAAGGGTGCCCCAGACTTGGAGGGAGTCGTTTGATCAAGGAGCTCCTTTCCTTCAGGTGGGGAACGGCACGCGCCTGGGGCTAAGGGTGCCCTCTGTTACTGCAATATCTTGATAAGGCTATTTTACAACCTGCTCAAGAAAGCAGCAAATAAGAATGGCTGGATGTTTTGTTCCTGATTAAACCCAGTCTGCTGTATTAGAATCTGTGTTTTATAAACAGGGACCACGGAAGTAGAACATCAGACAGGAGGTCTTTAAGGTGGAATGGGTCAGCACTAAGTTACACTGTGGACAGAGTTCATCTTAGAAGTCAGCTCAAGTGGTGGCCAGCTCAAGGCAAAACTGAAGTAGATGTCATTCTTTGACACCTCCAGCTTCCTTATCTGTGCCCCTTTCCTGTGTTCTCATCTCTTCTTGCTCAGTGTTTTCATGTACCAATATCTTTCCTCTCATTTATGAAATGGAATTAAGAAAATTCCTTTACATTTACTTTGTTGGTGACTATTCTCCAAGGGAAGCAGTAGGCTGTAGGGGAAAAGGGCAAGACTGTTATAGCAAATGGAACTGGGTTTCAGTTCAGGCTCTGCCTATTGCACTTTGTAGAAATGGTACCTGGATGGAGACCGCTGAACCCCAAACATCATCAGTGGAGAACTTTCAGGCCTTGGGAAGGAAGATATTTCTGGGTTGAGAATACCTTCCAAATATCTCAAATTCTACCTTTTAATCATTTAATTCTACTTGATAAAAAAATAAGAACTCTTTATAAAATTTTATCCCAGAAAAGAAACCACATTTCTCCCTTCTATATGTGTTAAACAATAATGCTTAAAAAATTCTCTTGATGTTGAAGGGCATTAAATACCATTTTGCAAAAAGACTCAGAAGATGGAAAACCACACATCCCATGATTCCAGAGGTTAAAGCAGAAAGGACAGATTTTTCTCTTTTGCACGAGAGTAAATATGTCAAGTACAACCATATTTGCATATGTTGTATTTTAAAATCATGTTTAAAACTGCCTCATATATTCTGAAGCTGGCGAGTGGAAGGCAAGGAGGTCACCTGCGCAGCTGGTGCAAGTAATGGAACTCCCATCAGGCAGAGTCAGAAGCTCCGAAGTGCTCTGACAGACAGAGTGCTCCATCTGTCCGTCGCCCGTTGAGATGAAGGCCAGATATACAGACCATTTAAAAGGGGCAGTGTGTCTGGAGGGCAACCATTTATATTAAGTATCCTTAATTTTATTTACTTTCTGGATAATTGTTCTAGGAGTAGTTGCAAATATGAACTGAACAGGAGTACACCTGCTGGCGAGCAAATGTAATATTTCAATCTTAATTACACTACATGAAGACAAAAATGGAAACATGCTTCAGCACAAGGCAATTTATAAATCATACGTTATTGAAAAAAAAGTTTGGTGACAGTTAATTTATGATACTCAAGATGACCATGAGCAGCTACGTAAAAAATATTTGAGATAAGAAGATGTAATAAACCATTCCTAAATCATGCTGTCCTTTTAAATCTTTGGATCGACGAAGAAACAATGTAGCATATAACTGAATATAGGTGACAGGATGGGTTAGGTTACTGCAAATTCTGTTAATAAGTAACACTTAGCACCAGTATTTTATTTTTTATTAAAACATTTTTTATTGTTGTTCAGTTACAGTTGTCCCCATTCCCCCCGTCCCCCTTGTTCTCCCCTGCCCCATCCAACCCCCACTCCCAAAGAAATCCCCACCCCATTGTCCTTCACCATGGGTCCTTTGTACATGTTCTTTGACTTGCCCCTTCCCATTCTTTCCCCTGATATTTCCCTCCCCCTCTCCTTTGGTCACTGTCAGTTTATTCTTTATTTCCATGTCTCTGGTTCTTTTTTGCTTGTTTGTTTGTTTTGTTGATTAGGTTCCACTTATAGGTGAGATCATATGGTATTTCTCTTTCACTGTCTGGCTTATTTCACTTAGCATAATGCTTTCCAGTTCCATCAATGTTGTTGCAAAGGGTAGGAGCTCCTTCTTCCTTTCTGCTGCGTAGTATTTCATTGTGTAAATGTACCACAGTTTTTTGATCCACTCATATACTGATGGGCACTTAGGCTGTTTCCAGCACTTGGCTATTATAAATTGTGCGGCTTTGCACATTGGGGTGCTTAGGTTCTTTTGAATTGGTGTTTCAGGATTCTTAGGGTATAATCCCAACAGTGAAATTGCTGGGTCAAAAGGCAGTTCCATGTTTAGTTTTTTGAGGAAATTTTATACTGTCTTCCACCTTGGCTGCACCAGTCTGAATTCCTACCAACAGTGCACTAGGGTTCCCTTTTCTCTGCATCCTCTCCAACACTTGTCTGTTGCTTTGTTTCTGATGGCCATTCTGACCAGTGTGAGGTGCTATCCCATTGTGGTTTTAATTTGCATCTCTCTGATGGCTAGTGATGTTGAGCATCCTTTCATATATCCATGGGCCCTCTGTATGTCCTCCTTGGAGAAGTGTCTGTCAGGTCCTTTACCCATTTTTTAATTGGATTGTTTGTCTTCCTGGTGTGGAGTTGTGTGAGTTCTTTATATATTTGGGAGATCAGACCCTTGTCCGAGGGATCATTGGCAAATATGTTTTCCAATATGGTTGGTTCCCTTTGTATTTTGCTGATGTTTAGCATCAGTATTTTAAACTAATTCCAGTAGTCATTGTGTGGAGTAGCAGTTCTCACCTGAGACATGTCTTTTCTGAGGTGTGACACCAGTAATTTGTGATTAATAATAGCTACCAAAGTTTAAAATGAGTTACTCACTAGAAAGTAGAGCAAACACGGAGCGATCTGTTTGATGAGCTCCCCCAAGGACACGGGACCCGCTGGCATTTCTGTGGCCTTACAGGGTGAGAGTGGGCTGCAGAGGGGGTGGTGTGCAACCTGCGGCACGTTTCGTCCGTGCCGAAGCCCTTGGTCTTGGTGCTGCACATGAATGCTATTCATCACGTATCCGCAGTGGGTGCGGTAAGGTCAGGAACTGCCAAATGCTTGAGCAAAGGTTTATCGTGGTGCCCTAGGCCCCTTGTGGGCTGGCTTGGTAGGATCCCTTCTATTTCTTGCTTAGCTTCTAATGGCTCTCCAAGAAAAAGGATGATGCTTAATGTTTTGAGAGGCCATGTTATCAATACTGCGTCAGTTAAGCCTCCTTCTGCAACGTGTGTGATGAGTGGTCACAAAGGAGAGTGCCCAGCTGTCCTGGGTTGTATATTTTCCAGGATTATCAAGTAAGGATCTCAGAGAAGCAGTGTGGCATCATTTGACAAAAGTAAAAAATAAAGTAGTAAAAAGTAATAATGGGCTCTTCTTCATTTATCTCTTTTTATGACCCATAATATTACACATTTATTATTATCTCCATTTTATAGATGAAGTAACTGAGCCTCAGGGAGATTAAGAACCTTGCTAAGAAAAAAAACCTTACTAAGGGTCCCAGCTAGTGAGTGACAGAGCCGGGTTCAAACGCATGTCTTTGTGGTTCCAATGGCCACAGTCATGTCTACTCTGCTGTATTGTTGCAAAGTAAGGGGGGGGGTGGCCCACATTCCATGAGCAAACTAGTTCAAGAGATGTAATAAAAAAATCATCATCTATACTAACATCAACTTACACTTTTGAAGCATATTACAAACCACAGAATTTTTCACATATGCTGTCTCACCGACTGTTAAAATGGCTGGGGGAATACCCCCATCTCTGTTTAAGGACTGTGTGTATGTGCATGTTGACAGAGAGAGAGAGAGGGAGAGAGAGAGAGAAACTGAAGATAGATAAATAATATTTCCTGATAAATAAGGGATAGGGCCCAACACTGACTCTTTAGATATGACCCAGTTCTTGGCTTCTTTTCCATTCTTGACTCGAGTGTCCCTGAAGGGCCAGGCTTGCACTCCATTTTGGTCTGAATCTAGCATCTGTAAATCTTAAGCCCCAGATGATATTACTGCTGACCAGTGGGCGGAAGGCATCTGTGGGCTCCGCTGTAAGGACTTGGGACCAAAGAGGCAGAGGAAATGTGGGGGGATGACAATTAGGATCTTTTCAAGTACTGCTTTATAGATCATCAATTCAGTATTCCAGAAGTATTCATTAGCTAAGGCATTTCGGGGAACAAGAGATAAATCAAGAGCTCGACCTTTCAAAGTTCATGCTGTGGAGGCAGCATGTACGCACTATTTACATGGGGAAATAACTTAAATGTTGGACCACAAGTTCAACTTTCCTTCTGTCGTGACTGCCCATCCATGCGTTATCCAAGTCCACATCCGGTGACAGCTTGTCAGGTGTGGGCCAACATAACTGTGCTCCCAGAAAAACTGGTTCGGCTTCCTTCTGCCTGGAGGGGAGAATATGAAGCCATCTGGAAAAGAAGAAGGGACTTCTCAGAGAAGGCAAAGTCCATGGGGCGTCACATGAGGCACCTGGTCTCTTCCCCTTTCTCCACTCTGCAGAGGTCTAGAGGGTACTTGACCTCTTCTCTCTGTTACCCCCATCGGCCCAAAGGGTCCCTGAGAGTGTCATGTGAAGTTTGGAGGGTGATTCTAGAACATGACGCTGGTGCCTGCTTCTTGTCAGGAGCTCCTGTGAAGACCAGGGGGTGGTAGACGTGCCTCGTTACAGCTGAGTATGAAAGCACCATGGAATAGTGCAGCTGGGAGGGATGGAGAGAGTATCTGGGCCCCCACCACATGGTTTGGCAAGGATGCTTGACTTTTTCTGCAGGCCCGGAACCTCCCTGCAGAAGTGAGTGGGCCAGGTGCTGGTTTGCAACCTTGCCCTCTCCCCAGGGTGTAGAGTCAAAGGGAAGGAGGAGAAGGAAGCTAGAAAGAGACCTGAATGATATCAACTGAGACAGTAATTCCTGAAGTAAGTTAAAAGGAACTTTGGACTGGGCCAAGTCTGATAGATTGGGCTAAATTTAGTTTTCTTACTGTCAAGTGGAATGGAAGCTCGTCAAAGAAAAGTGTGTACAGGTAGAAAAATAAGGGGAGTTACATGTTTCTAAATAGCTGATTTGTCATTGTCCAATCATACCATTCACACTAGATGTAAGTCTACAGTGAGGCAGTTATTGAAAGCCAGGCATTGTCAAAAAGAACACATCTTTCCAAATTCCAAAAGCTTCCCTTTAAAAAACACAAACCCCAGGTTCGGAAGGCTGAGCTTAGAGCTCAGGAGGCTTGGTGATGGGAGAGAAGGGCAAGCAACCTCACCTGTGGGCCTTGGTCCACCTTCCTGCATTCTCATTGAGAGTCTTGGGTTAGAAGCAATCAGAAGACTTTAGGGCAATCCCGACCAGGAATCTTTTGCCATCACTGGGAATTGGGCTCCAGAGGGAGTTGAGATCAGTTCTAGAAAACACAGGGAGTTACTGTTTTTTTCCTCTCACATATTCGAATCCCAGAGTGGTAGAGGTATTGCTGCTCACAGGCCTGCCGCGGCCCTCCCCGAGGGAGGGTTAGGTGCCCGCGCCCTGCTGAACTTGGACACGGCTGTGTGACGTGCTTTGGGGAATGGAATGTGAGCAGAAATGGAGAGCGCCCCTTCTAGGAAGAAGTGGTATGAATGACAGTGATCACACCTTTTGGAAGAACTCTCCCTCTCAGCACTGTGGAGGCGTGAGTTTACGTCAGCGTGGACTCCTGCGTGGCTATGATGAGCAGATTCTCCTTGTCAACTTTGGATGTAGAGGAAGTCAATTCTTTCCACATTAGCCACTGCAACTTTTGGCTTATTTTTTACTGTGCCCTTTTCTGACTGATATACAGTATGAATGTTTTATTCCCATTCCATAGTCTGTATAACTTCATTAGCAAAATTATCTTTAATTTGCTTAAGAGGACAGTTGGATTAAATTCCAATCCAAGGTGGGAGCATTTAGCTGGGGTTTCTGCAATAATTTAAGGGGTGACTTATTCTCCTTCTAATGACATCTGTTACTTTCTACTTGCATTATGGTTATGGGTGATGTGTTTAAGCTCTTCTGTTAAGCTGAAGATTCCTTGAGTGTTGAAAGCAGGTCTACTTCATTTTCAAATGAAAGTTCATTCTTCACAAGGTCATCTAAATTAATGGTGGAAAGTATTGTTAGATGCCTGATTAGTCAGGAATCGCTGGAAAAAGAAGCATAATAGATATTTTGGAGGTCAAAATTTCCTAAAATACAAACAGATTCTTGTTGTAGTATAGAGATAGCTATCACATAGAAAAGAGCCTCTCCAGAGGGCCTGTTGACTGGGAGCTTTGCAACTGTGAACCCTTCAGATAAGGAAAAGGGAAAAAAACATCACTAGCTAACATTTATTTATTATTTGCCATGGGCCAAATACTGTTCTAACTTTTTACACTTACATCCTTGGAATAGCTCTCCAAGTTGGGTGCTGTTATGATTCTCAATTTCTAGATAAAGAAAATTAGGCACAGAGAAGTTAAACAACTGGCTTAAAGTCACACAGTAAGGTGGTGGATTTGGGATGCGAGTCCAGTCTGGATCCAGAAAGCTTGCTCTTAACTACTGTGTAAGTAGCACTACATACTACTTAGTCTCCTACGTCATACTACTTATGTATGTAGTAGTACTACATACTACTTAGTATGTAGTAGAAATGTTCTTGAGGCGTCTCCTGCTCTCAGCTTCCTTGTCTGGGAGCCACCTCTACCCACAGCTTCCATGAAAGGTTTGGGCTTAGGTTTCTAAGGGTAGACTGGCCAATGGTTTGTCCAGTGGAATATTAGATTTTTTCCTAAAAAAATTTGAACCAAGAAACAGAGTGTATAATGAGTTAGGGTTTGTGTACAGAAAAAAAAAGATTAATTGAGGGTCTTTGAGATGAAAGTGTTTTGTTTGGCTCACAGAGTGTTTTTGAAAATATTTAAGCCAACATTAAAAGATAAAAAAGATAACAAGGGAAAACAATCCTAAAATGTTGTCCATGATAAAAAGTAGCATGAATAACTAAATGCATGTGTGCATGTAAAGAGGTGCCGGTGCGTAAATATATGGTCATCAGCACGTTAATGGCAGTCAGTGCAGAGCAATACGTCTTCAGGTAATGTCTGTTTTTCTACAGACATTTATGTATCTCTTGAACATTTTACAAGAGGCATGTATAATTAGAAAAAACTTTTCATTTTAAACATGCCATTGAGATTTTACATAACTCTCTGTTACCAGCTACTGTTGAAATTGGAAAGATGTGGCATTGCTGGTTCGCATTTTCACCCTGCGGCCATTGGGCTGAGTCCTGGCCACCTCCTTTAAACATAGTGGATACTCTCCAACCTCCACAACCTATTGTTCTTTACACTTGACCTCATTTGCTCCTTGACATTTAGTGCTGGACCTGTTGGCTTTGAGGGATTGTTCTTTACAGAAAGGTCATGCAGACTTGGAGTTGGTAGCCATGTTGCGTTATGTGCAACCTGCAAGGACCATGTAAAGTAAGGTGAGCCATGCAAGCTCAGGACCCAGAGCAGTGCCTTCTAACAGAACTTTCTGTGATCATGGAAATGAGCACTGGAAGTGTGGCTAGTGCAGCTGAGGAATAGAATCTGTAATTTTAATTAATTTAATGTAAATATCCACATGTGGTTGTCTAATATAGAAAACACTATATAGACAGAGACGTCAAGATTAAGGGAGAGAGAGAAGCAGAGAAGAGGGAGTTTGTTGAAGGTGGAGATGTTCTAAGACAGTACCTATGTAGGACATCCTAACAGGTGGCCCCAAACCACTTGCAGCCGACCTTCAGGCCGTGTATTAGAAACGAAGAGAGTGATGAGAAAGGGGACCGGGCAAGACAATTTGTTTGGAGAGAGTGGTCAGAGCGATCTATGCCCCCCTCTTTTCCACCTGCTTCAAGCGACTGAAGGAGGATTCAGGAGGACTGCGCAGAGAGGTGACATGCCCACTGAGTCTGTGGAACTCAGAAATGGGTGCCTGACTCTCCAAAGGAGAGATTGACTGGAGATGCCACGGACCACAGAGCAAAGGGAAGGGGCTGTAGTGGGGGCCTACCGAGTTTGGTGAAAGACTATCCTTTGGGCTGGGGAGACCTCGCCAGCTATCTCCACAAAAGGTTTCCAAAGGGAAGAATGGGTTGCCATTTACCTAGATGAGGACGGCTAAGGGGAATGGTTTACTTCTGGGGGGAGGAATTAAGAGTTCAGTTTGTGAAGGTGGCTGAGATTAGCCAGCCAAGTGGAGATGTTGAGGAGATAGCTGTATAGCAATGGGGAGTGCAAGAGCAAAAGGAGATAGGAACTGGGGGCTTGGCATACAGATGGCATTTAAAACCATGGAAGTGGATGAGTTCATGTAGGAAGTGAGTCCAGACAGAGTAGAGGACTGAGGACTGAGCTCTGGGGCCACCCCAGTGTTTAAAAAGGCTGGAGATGGGTGGATCCATGTTAGGTGCTTGGAATAGGGTCTGGCATGCGGTGAGCACCCATAGCGGCTCTGATGGGGAGCAAACTCTTAACTCTGACCTGAATGACTGGTTACAGCTGCAGAGGGGGCCAATGTTCCCCAGAGAAGAACAAGTGGCAAATTTGCTAATTTACACTCTTTTTGCATCCCTATTGCCCAGGCTAATTTACTCAAGGACTTGTCCTGGAGTGAGAAGAAGCGATAAGGATGGCATCATGAGAGCCTAGCTGGTCTCCCAGACAAGCCCGGGGAGGCAGAAGCTGGGTGTAGTTGTTCTGTTCCAGGGTGTACCCCTCAGCTTTATAGATACAGAATTAGTTCTTGACATCACAGTTGGAGTTGGGCATGGAATCTCTGTGGCATGCAAACTCTGAAGAGACTGACGGGTAAATCGCAATGCCGTGTTGATAATTTGTCATTGCTGATGACTTCTCTCCATCCCAGCTCACAGGGTCTTCATCTCCCACTTGGAATTTTGCAATAGCTCCCAACTTGCTTCCCCATTTGCATTCTTGCCCCCATCAGTCCTTTCTCCACAGGGTGACCAGAGTGATCTCTAAGGAACATCAGTTGGATCCTGTCCTTCTCAGGATCCTCCTGTGTCTAGTCATTACCAGAATGAAGTCCAGACTCTCAGGAGTTTGGCCCTCGATGGTCCAAGCCCTGCCTCTCTCTCCAACTTCATCTCAAGGACCACTCCTCTCTTCTCCATGCTCCTTCACTCATGCAGGCGTTTTCTCAGACCCAGGTTCCCATGTGTTTCAAGCCCTTTCTGCCTCCGGTTCCTCTGATGTGCTGGTTCCTCTGCAGGTGATGTTCCTGCCCACCCTTCACCTGCTTACTGCATGTTTCAAATGTCAGCTTAAACATCTCGTCCACACAGAGAAGCTTCCTATTCTTCCAATCCAAATTAAGTCCTTTTAGTTATCGTTCCTTTGTAGTAGTTAATAAAATGTGTAATTACATTTATTTGTATGTTAGTTTCTTTAATGTCTGCTCTCTGGCTAGCCTTCCATTTCCTGGGGCAGTACTATGGCCCAGTGCTTGGCGGGGTTCTTCGTACATAGAAGTTGCTCAGTTAGTATTTGTTTTTATTTATTTGAATAAATAAATGAATGTCAAGGGGACCAGAATGCTTTCTCTGTGGTTCAATAGTTGATTCTGTCAACAATTTACCTGGGAAGCCAAATTACACCCCAGAGGGGGTAGAACTGACTAGTCGGGTGTCTTTAGTGTCTGGTGTCTCTGAATTATGAGATCCTGGTGTGCCCACCTCCACTCTAAGGAAGTATCTACCAAGGGGTCTGGGCACTAGGTCCTTTGCAGTTTTCTAGGCACCAGGCTTACCCTTCCGCTGACACATTCTTTCACCACACAATTGACCACGATGCAAATAGAACTGTGGGCTTCTGAAATTATGGCTAGAATTTGGGTGTACTAAAACTTCTCAGCCGTTTTTTTCCAGCTTGTTGCTGGCAGTGGGTTACCTACTCTGACAATTTATTTTAGTTATTTATTTTGTTTTCAATTTCATGTTTAGCCTTATCTTCAAGTTTTGGGAATATCTTGTTACTAGATATGCCAGTGACACAATGGTATAAGACTTAAAAATCCTTGCTGATGCCGGTGTCTTGATGTAAAATTCAAATTTCTTTAATCTGTTAGTGGATTCAATCAAGGGGGAGGTCTTAATTCATAACATGGACCATAACAAACTCTGAAAACAAAAAGCTAAATAGGGGCAAAATAATACTTCTTTATTAATTGCCTTTTTAGTCATATATGGTTATAACAAAAAAGCCAATTCTAGCTAATGCAAAAAGTAGCTGGTCATTCTGGCATATGTCAAAATACAGAACTTACAGTGTGTACTTGCTTAAAGTTAGTTCTCTTTCAGGAAGTCATTTGAATACTATTACAGTAGAGACTATGGAAAAAGTCTAGAAGAATCCAAACTAGGAAATCATCTTTAAAGAAAATCTTAAAACTATTATTTCCATACTCTTATAAATGTTTTTACAAAAGACATGTCCAGTAAGCTTTGCCGTGCCATGGCCAACAGTGGGCACTGTGTGGTTAAATCCTGCATGCCACATTTCTCATCCTACGTGAATTATGGGAAGCAGAATGGGAGAATGTATGCAACAACCAGTGCAATGTAGCATTTCAGCTAAGGTGTGTAAATGGCACAATTTGTTCAGACGGCTTAAGGATAAAAAGTAACTGAACAGGATTTATTACTATTGTATTAATCAGTGCAACCCAAGTATTTAGTAGATTGTGGGCAGGTGTTTTCAGGATTATACTAATAACAAAGGAAAACAACAGACATGCTTTTAATAGTTAAATTATAATTACAGATAATTAATCTAACATTTTAAATTAGAATGAAAGGGCAAGGTTAGCATATTATAAGATATTTAATGTGTTTAATGCGCACACAATAATCTTTCATCATTTTGCAATTAATTATACTGCTTATAATAAGTCATTCGGTAACATTCTGGCTGAATTTGGGAGAAAATGAAAGACATCATTGCTTAACTCCTGGTGTGTCTAGGAAGGAGAGAGAATCAGCTTTATTTTAAGACACCTCTGAAAAGAATTCATTTTAAAAAATACCAGGACTCAAGTTTATTATTATTCTCCTGAGGCACACTCTTTGAAATGATATTTTCACACAAGGTAGAATCTGAAATTTGAATCCTGTCATAGACACAAAATGCTGAAAGTTCAGCTCTCACAGGGAATAACATTTAAATATTAAAAGTCCATGTCCGAGGAAGATATGACAAGAATAAAAACGATCCCATTTCAAGTGAGATCTCTGTCCTCTTTGTTTTTAAACTGGGTTAAATTAGCATTTTTGTTCAGCTTGGCCTGAAAGATACAAAGTAAATATGATAAGAAGCAAAGAGTTTGGAACGGTAATGCTCACACAGTCAAAGTGAGTCTCCATTTCGCCGAAGTCCCTTTGTTTTTTGGAAGCATGAGATCGTTATTTATAGGCTCTGAGGCCAAAACACCCAGTCCATGGTCAAACTGGATGCTCAGTACAGTGGAAGACATTAAAGAGATGATTAACTGAAATTTTCACTTTGCAACACATTGTTTCGGTGTAAGAGAAGTTCCTACTGTTCCGCCTGTTCCCCGTTTTTAGGAGCTGTGTCTTACACATGCCAGTCACTGGGGTTCTGAGGAACTCCAGCCTTAGGGGGCTACCCTTAAATATTTATTTTTTTTTAAGATTTTATTTATTTACTTTTTTTAGAGGGGAAGGGAGGAAGGGAGGAAGAGAAACATCAGTGTGCGAGAGATACATGGATTGGTGGCCTCTTTCACACCCCCTACTGGGGACCTGGCCTTCAACCCAGGCATGCACTCTGACTGGGAATCGAACCAGTGAACTTTCAGTTTCCAGAACAGTGGTCAGTCCACTGAGCTGTACCAGCCAGGGCCCTTTCCTTAAATATTTAAGATTAGCCAGAGTTTCCATATCTCATGTGTTAGCATACTTGAGGAGCACACAATAAATAGCCCCCTTTTCCTTTAAGTTCTAAATAAGTGAAGAAAAAAAATACAAGTAACTATATATCGTGTATATTCAAGTGATTGCAGAAAGGGGACAAAATATCACCCAGAAAAGAGAAGGCCCCGCAATGGGTCCAGGGTGCTGTGTGAAGTGCTCCGTCACGTGATGAGTGGATCTGGTGGCGCCTGCGGCGTCTGGGTGGGATGGGAAGTGTGCAGAGTCTTTGCAGACCCCACAGGTGAGTTACGGTGCGTACCTCCGTTGGAACTTGGAGCAAAGCTCTGCCATTTTTTGGTAGATGGCTGTTCTTCTTTTGAGGAATAGCTTATGGCTTGCTAGTGGGCCTTAGTAGACAGTCAACACTTTGCCATGGGCCACCGCATAAACACGAGCTGTCTCCTATTAAGTGAGTGTTGGCTGGCCTGCCAGTCTGTAATGCTGGGCCTGCAGTACCGCTTGAACTTCAGCACAGCCCGTGAAGGCACAAGTAGGTTGAATGAGCGATAGGCCCAGATGTCTATGGCCCCTACTCTTTTTTTTCTATTTTTAAATCATTTTTATTTTTCAGTTAGAGTTGACACACATTATTACACTAGTGGCAGGTGTACAGCCCAGTGATGGGACGCTGCATGACTCACTAAGTGATCGCCCCGATAAGTCCTGCACCCACCTGACACCCGCAGAGTGGAATGTTGACTGTGTTCCCCGTGCTGTACCTTATGGCCCCACGACTGTTCTGTAACAACCAATCTGTGCTTCTTAATCCCTCCGCCTTTTCCACCCATCCCTCCAACCCCCTTCTCATCAGGCAATCGTCAGAATGTGCTCTATGCGAGTCTGTTTCTGTTCCGCTTGTTCCTTTATTTTGTTGATTAGATTTTATTGCTGATAGATAGGGCTCCTATTCTTGCTGTCTTGACCCCTCTTAACCCACACATACAGCCTCATGGGGAGTTCTCTAGACTATTGCTGACCAAAGAAGAAAAAAAATTCAGACCTGGTTCACAGATCTGCATGATACAGCGGCACATCTCAAAGCAGATAGCATTGCTGGCCCAGCCTGAGGTGGCTCTGAAGACCTGCAGCAGCGAAGGGAAATCCCGGTGGTGGATAGGAGTGCATCTGGTCCTTTATTTTTTCCTGGAGGAGGAGATGGCCCAAGATGCGGCTCTATGCAGATTCATAGACAGTGCCTAATGGTTTGACTAGATGGTCAGAATTATGAATGGAATGTTTGTATGCACTGTAGAAACACCACTGGAAAATTGGGAACAAGAAAGTATGTGGATAGATTCTTCCGAACGCGCACAGAGCATGAAGATGTTTGCCCCATGTGGCCGCTCGTCACAGAACAATCTCAGTGGAGGAGGAGCTTAGTAATAAGACGGGCAAGGTACCCTGCTCTGGGGTGTTAATAGGCTCTTCCTCTCGCCACCCCACCCTTGCCCAGTGGGCTCATGAACAAAGCGACCCTGGTGTCAGGACTGGAGGCAATGCACGGGCTCAGCGACATGGTCTTCCGCTCCCTCAGGCTGGTCTGTCCGAGTGCCCAACCTGCCAGCTCTGTGCGCCTGACTTGGCACCACTCCCCAGGAGAATGAAACAGCCACCTGGTGGCAGGTTGATTGCACTGGACCACATTCACCTTGGAAGAGGCGCCTACTTGCCTTCAGTGTTTTTGCCAAAACCACCATCTGTGGACTTATGTAACATAATTCCCATCAAAATATTCCCACAGCACTGCTCCTGATCAAGGAACTCATTTAACAGCAACTGAAGTGTGGCAATTGACTCATGCTAATGGAGTTTGCTCATCTGACTGTGTTCCCCCTCACCCTGAAGTAGCTGGCCTGACAGGGTGCTGGAATAGCCTTTCAAAGATTTACTTTCCATGCCAGCCGGGTAGCAACACCTTGCAGGGTTGAGATAAAGCCCTCTAGGATGTGATATGTGCTCTAAATCATTGACTAATGATTTCTTTTATCACCAGGATCCACGGGTCCAGAAAAACCATGTGAAAACAGGAGTGGTTCCTTTCGTTATTACCTATAGTGAGCCACTATTTGTTGAAGTTCGGGGTGGGCTCTAGTCAGTCTTGGAGTTCATGCTTGTCGACACTGATCTGCAGGTGCATTTTGTTGGCATAAGGTAGCAGCCAAGGTCACCGCTGCTCTAGCTCCTCCTGGATCACCTCCTTCAGCTTCCCTGAGCCCTGAGCCAGGTGTGTGTGGCTCTGTGGTGGAGGGTGCCGGCTCCTGTCAATCTCCTGTGCTGTCAAGGTCGGAGGTAGAGGGAGGGAGGGAGAAAGAGAGAGAGATGAGGGCTCCGGTTTGTCCTCGATCTCCCCTTTCCATGTTCAGTTTTTCTTCCCAACTGCCTGTTCTGATGCCCTAGAGACCCCAGGCCCACAGCAGACAAGGAGGCAGCCGCCTTCCATAGAATTTCTCAATGGCTCCCACAGCTGTGGAAAGTGTCGTCCCTGTCGTGAATCCCACACGGCGGTTCTGCCGGTCCGACAAAGCCTCCGTGCCACAGCATCCCTCCAACAGCTCAGGGGCTCCCAGGGGAGGACTTGGTCCCCTCAGTCATTTACTGGTCAGATTTCCCACTTCTCACAATTTTCTAATTCGCTGTCATCTTGGCTTCCGTGTGTGTTCCCTTGTCTATGCCCTGAGTCCATCAAAATGTGAACACCACGTTTTCTTCCTCCATTTACCTCGGACACCACTCATGAAAGCAGGGAATTTCATAAAGATCTGATGGTAAAAATGGCAGGTGCACTGAAGCAAAATACCTGCAGCAGATGACTTAAAACGGAAGGTTAGTTGCCCTGTTTCGTAAAGTCCAGCTCCCTGGCCTGCCAATGGCCTGTTTTCTCTTCCGCCTTCTCTCATCTCTCCGTCTCTCCTATTCACAGTTCCTTCCTTGCTCCTGCAACTCAAAATTCCTTTCACTGAGAATATGTACAGCAATTCGGCTCTCTCATTGTCTTGTCCTTGACATGCTATTGTGTGCTTTCCCTTTCATAACCTAAGGGACCGTTAGAGTGAAGACAAATTTCTGCTGAAGAGGAAGTTTACTGCCAGTGAAAAAATAGAGTCCCCTGTCACCCCCGTCCACGTCTTGAACTATCTTACATTAGACCTCGGTGGAAAGGGACTCCATATTCTCTGTCATATGTTACATTAGACCTCAGTGGATAGGGACACCATATTCTTTGTCATTTCTGTCACAGATACTCTCTAAATCAGTTTTGTAAAACCAAAACCTTAAAAGAAAGCTTGGCAAAATGAGTGTATTAGGTGATGTAGGTCCTGCTAAGACACAGCTCGGAGGAAGTTTCAAATTACACGCAGTTTGTTACAGCTGTGGGTTGCAACGTTTTCCCTGGGTAGTTGTTTAGTGCGCCATTATGTATAAATTTTAAGCTTTATTCCAGACACTTTCACTTAGAAAGTTGGTAGGTCACTTTTTTTAAGAGCGAAAAGGAAACTCCAGGCTGTGCCTTGGTGTGTGAAACTTGTGGGCAAATCGGAGCATGTCATTCTCCCCTTTGGAGACATGTATGTGTGCCGATTTTTAAATACAACTTAAGGAGGCAACAGAACCGTAGCAAGGTGGATATTTAATTTCAGAGAATGGGAAGAAAACACAGAGGGAAATTGAGGAAGGTGGGAGAGTTATTTTTTGAAATTTATCAAGACATGAATTTAAGCACCTTGTTTTAACAAAACCATGACTGGTTGCAGCAACATTGAGCCTGTCATATCAAGAATTTTTATATAGCCCCACAGATTTCCAAATGGAGAGGCTGCCAGTGTTCCATTGCCTCTTTACTTTTTCTCGTGGTATTGGTTCAGTGCCTCGTTATTAAGTTCTGAAATTTAACAAATTAAAATAAAAAGTGAAAGGGAAAATGTATCAAATCAATATGTGGTACACTTTAAGCTTACACAATGTTGTATGCCAACTATAACTGAATAGAAGAGAAACTTTTCGGACTGGAGAGGTTCTGCTCACAGACTTCGATGCTCTCAGTGTGTGGATGCCGTGCTCGCCTCTTTCTGCTGCGGGCGAGGGAGAGAAGCCTGGGCGGCCACTGGGCGAGAGGTCAGGCTGACGACCTTTCGGGTTTAGTCCTCACAGCGCTTTTGACAACCAGTCGACTACCTGTCTTGTGGTGATATTGTAACAGGGTGCAGCCAAGAGGGGGGCCCCAGATAGGGATTTGTAATGGGGTCCAGAACTCAGGGTGTTCAGGAAATATTAGAGAAAAATATATATGTGTCCTCACCCCCACAAGTCTGAGCTGGGGGATGGGACACATGGAGCGGGGCCATTGAGAGCTGTTTTACATAGCCATGGCTTTGCAGCTAACCTCAGGCATGGTCATTTAACATGTCTATAACCTTTAACTGGTTTCATAGATGTGTTACACAGCTGTGGCCATGCTTTGAGCCAGGGAGAAGGGAGTGACTTCCACCCAGGATGTAACTGGGAGGTAACTCCCCCTGGTTACAGCAGCTGCATGACAGCTTCGAGATGACTGACTCCATGCCACAGGGCCATACCTGCCCAGACTTACTATGGCAGCCCCCCAAAGCTAGAAAATACAGGAGTGCTGGCAAGTGTAGCTGATTGTGGGAGGAGTCGGAAATGGGGCTGCAGAAGATTGGTGTGGGGATTTAAACCCAGGCACGGCAGCCATGACAGGAATCACTGTGCTGCTTTAACAGAGAAGAGCCACTTGGCTTTAGCAGAAGATCACCACGCAGCTTGGGAGGAGCTGGGACCACATAGCTTTGGCAGAGGGGAGAACCCCATGGCTTTGGGGCTCCCTTTGCCACACAGCTTAGGAAGCTGGGAAGCAAGATGTAGCAGCGATGCAGAGCTCTCTCTTAGCAGTTTGGAAGAATGCAGGAGAGATGCTGTGGGAAGGAAAGGCAGGACCACGCGGCTTTGGAAGAGGTTGGGACCACGCAGAGATTGCAGTGGCAACGCAGTGGATGGTGCTGGAATGGAGGGGCTGCCGGAACCACAGACTTCTACTTCTTTTTCTTGAGATATGGGACCCCGAACTGGGCAGTGGGGAGAAGGAAGGACTGTGTGCGTCTGTGGGTATTCTAAAGGACTTTAGTATTTTAATGAAGACATTAAGTCACTACTCTAAGTCTCTATAACTTGTAAATAAATAATTTCTTAAATTTTCACCAAGCTCTGGCATTTAGAGACGTCTTTCCTCTGGCAGTGGGCAAAGTGAACCTAGTAGGGGTGGGGGACCCCTAGAGCACAAAGGGGGAGTCCTTTTGGTAACAGTATATCATTAACCAACTACTGGGGACTGATCTGCCTGGCAATGGCAATTATAGCTCACTCCTATGGGAAAGCCCATAAGTGCATGGTGGCACGCAGGATGCCAAACCCGCGGATCGGTTCTCTCATGGGAAATCAGGCCTGCATTATAACCTAGGCTGCTTTGTGAGTTGCTCTTGCTAAAACTCCCTCACCCTGAGTTGAGGCAACATATGCTTACTGCATATCTTTAAAGTAACTTCCTGAAGTCTGTGCTAATTTTCCCAAGGACTGAAGTGTAACTAGACCAATTACTCTTATCATTCCCTTGCAATTGCAACATCCTTTCCTTGTTAATCTGTAAGAAGTAATCTGTAACATCCTTTCCATTGCTATGTGAAAAAAGTAATTTCCTAAAGCAAACCTAAGTATAATGAAAGAAAACCTTCTTTGATGTGTGCTATGAGAAAGCCAATAAAAGCCTGTCAAGGTAAGGGTCGGGGCGCTCTCTTCTTGAGAGAGTGGCTGAGGCGCTCCGAGGTGCTCTCCCCTTGAGACAGTGGCCGTGCCATTCCACAGGACTCGGTAGTCCGTGTGAATTTGTTTCATTTCTCAGTCTCAATGCCGTGGACACTGTGGGCGATGTCTGCATCAACCAACCTACCCCGCCGACCCCCACCTGGGTCTGTTCTGTAACAATATGACTGGAACCCCATAATTCAGAGTGTGATCAAACTGCTAACATATTCTACCTTAACAGCTCATTCTTTAGAAGCTGCTCTTAACAGTAAGTAGTTTCTTAACCATTTTTGGTTTATGGAGGTCTTTGAGATTCTAATGAGGTTATCGACCCTTTTCAGAGAAAAACGCACATATATGTATTCACACAGGTATTTTCAAACAATATTAGAAGATTTTCAGGCTCCATGAAATCTAAGGAGTTTAGGCTATCATGGGCTCTGAAGCTCCCACGACGGGTAGGACATGAAACTGGGTCTCTGGCCCCTCAGAGACCTTGGGCTAATCTGCAAACAAGGGGCTCCCAGGCTCTTCTAGTCTCTCTGGTCACGGGAGAAAACCTGGCGCTGCACGAGAAATTTGAGTTGTGGGTAAGGCTGCTGGAGGACCAGAAGACCTAGGGAGAGGTTGGTATAATGATAGTCTGGGTGTGGAGAAAGAGAAGTTAGTCCTTGGGCTCCAGGAGGTACGAAGGCTTCCTAACTGGGCGAAGTGTCCCCAGTGGGGTTCCCATTCAGCTGGGGATGTGTGCGTCCCCAGGAATAAATTGGAAAGAAAGGGCTATCCAATTTCTAATCTTTTATCCTACCTCAGTAAAATTAGACCAGGTCAGTGTTGGAGTGTCTGAGGGAGCCAGTAATTTACAAACTTTTCCTTGTCAAACTCTGTGCCAATTGAGAAGTAGACATAGGAATTA
Source organism: Micronycteris hirsuta (assembly GCA_004026765.1). Lineage (NCBI taxonomy): Eukaryota > Metazoa > Chordata > Mammalia > Chiroptera > Phyllostomidae > Micronycteris > Micronycteris hirsuta. Next base: position 26,830 of record PVJI01009368.1, on the reverse strand, counting down.
ACAAACAGCTTAAAAATTAAATTAAAACACAGTTTAAAGACTGAAGGTCAGTTAGTAAATGTGGCTTGAACCATACACCAAAATGGACTGCTAAAAACTTGTCCCCCTTCTCTTCCCCACCCCCTCAGCCTTTTTTGGATTTCCGGGCCCACTCGGGGAGCTCAGAGCAGACTATCTGGGTTAGAACCTCAGCTTTGCCATTCACTAGCTTATTTTCTGTGTGATCCTTGGCAAGTTATTTTTTCTCTCTGTGCCTCAGGCTTCCCATCTATACAATGGAGATAGTTGTATCTGACTCACAGTCATCACGAAGATTTAAATGCTCAGAACAGAGCCTGGCCCAAAGGTAGCTACGATTATGGTGACGACGATTATTACTGGGTAGACGGCACAGACACTTACTGAGCCAGCTGCGTGGGAGACTGTGGCTGGCTTTAAGCCCAGAGAGACGGGTCACAGGTGAGCAGTGATGTGAATATATTAGTTCTGCCTAATGGGGAAATTTGAGCCAGTGCAGGTTAGACTCTTGCCACACCATTGGTTAGATTACTCTCTGGGAGACGGGAGCCTGTGGGTGAGGAAAGCCCCTGCTGTATGCATCGAGACAACCTCTGTGCTTTGAGCAGCCGCAGGGTGCTTGCTCTAGGAAGCTCAGCCACCGACACGGAGGCTGTGAGCGCGGACTCCAACGGGACTGATTTAACAGCCCACAGAATCCCCAGGCATAGGCAGATGGCCCTGTTGCTGCTTCCCACAAGGGCTTGTGTCCGGACAGAGGACAGGTGGAGCCATGAGCCCTGCTGTAGAGATGGGCACGATCGGGGGAGGGGCACAGAGCAGGCGCCTGCCATGGCAGAGGCTCCTATGGAGAACCCAGGCAGTCAGGCAGAGGGATCTGGACCTGAGGGGCAGGAATTTGACATCCATGATAATGTGTCTAAAATCTTTGCAAGTCACCACATTTATAAGGACCGCAGTTGTACATAATCCTCCACCTCCTAACAATTCCTGTTTCATATCCTAAAATCACCATCTTCTTTGAACTCTCCTGTGCCTTCCCTGACGCTAAGGAATTTGTTTTGGAAATAAATTCTGTTGTGAAAAATACCAGTTCTCAGGTATGAACAAACAAACAGCATTGAGAGTGGATCCTAAATGGTCAGCTGGGGTCATTCATCAGCTAACTAGTTCGGTCCTGCGCAGTAGCTTTGTAGTGTGTGTAATTTAAATTTGTGTCTAAGCCATATTACAGACCACACGTGTCATGGGTCTTTGCAGACATCTGAAAATGGTTCCAACTGAGAACACTAATCCAGATTTATTTCTGAGCCCATTCAGAGCTGTGAACCAAACCTCCAGGTCCCGGTGTCTGTAGCTCAGGCGCAGCACCTCGAGCACGGTGTGTGCACACCCTGCCCCCACACCGCTGCTCTTCCCGCGATTCCTTCCTCAGGTACTTGACCCAAAACAGAGTCGTCATCCTTACTTCGCCTTTCCTGCTGCCTGTTAACTCTTGAGTATCTTCCAGCTACTGCCCTCCTCTTCTCCCCTTTAAAGCAAAAGTTCTCCAAAGGGTTGTGCCTCTGCCACCTCCGCTTCCTCACCTCCCTTTCTGTCTGGAGGAGACTCCAGCCGGGCTGTCAGACCCTCCCCCTGGGCAAAGTCACCGCATCTCACTCCTCAGCAGCTCCTGGCGCATCCCTCCTTCCTTTCTTCTGGGCTCCTCCCTCTTCTCGCTCTCTCCTCCGTCACTGGTTATTCCTTCTTAGGCTCCTTTCCTCGCTCCTCCTCCTTAATTTTTTTTCTTTTTTTTCTCCTTTTCCTGAATCTCTAAATTTTGGAATTTCGAACTTCTGGCATCTACCCTTTTCTCCCATGATAACTGATTTTATCTAATATCTTTTAAAACACCATCTATATCATTTTGTATCTCCAGTTCTGACCTTTCCCTTGCATCCCAGGTTTGTTTTTCCAGCTGCCCACTTGACAACTAAGGTTGAGTAGTCATCTTAAACTTAAGGTAGCCAAAGAAAAACTTGATTTCTCCTCAACATGCTCCATGCTCCTTTTCCAGTATTTTCTATATCAGTAAAAGGATACCACCATTTCCTGTTCGGGAAAAATTCTTTGGCATTTGTCATTGCTTTTGTCATACCCTCCCATCCAATTCATCAGCAAATCCTTTCAGTGCTACATGTCAGGTACATTCTGAATGTGAACACGTCTCACTGTTTCTTCTGCTTCCACCCGGTTCCAACCGGGGCTGCCCCCGCTAGACCACTCCCACTGTAGCCGTCACCAGCCTCCACTCCCCACGCCCACAGTCCAGTTTATACGCTGCAGCCAGGGCGACCTCTTAAAATTGTAAAGTTATCCTGTCATCCTCATGTTTTGCTTATTGTTGACCTCTCCCACTAAGTATATTCCAGCAACTGGAGCAGCCCCTGGCACACATAGTGAGTATTAATAAATATTTGTCGAGTGAAAGAAGGAAGAGGAGAATGAGGCAGGATGTCTTTATGCTCAGAGCTTTAAATATCTTGTGATCAGATTCTCTCCCCACCCCTCAAAAAAAAAAAAGGAGGTTATTTTCTTTTTCAGTTGCATGAAGAGGTGTTACCAGACAGGCGGCCTGGCTGAGTGGGGCTGCCTAGGGCCAGCTGTAGTGTGTGGGTTTTTGACGTTGTGTTGGAAAGATTTCACAGCATGAGTCTAGGTCACTATGAGGGTACATTTGTTAAAGTTGGGGAGGGTAAAATAAGGGAGGCCTTGGCATAGCAGAAGCAACAGGAGAGCCTAGGCTGGGCTGCCTTAGCTCACTGGGAAGTCAGAGCAAAGGGGGCCTTGGGTGAGGTTCAGGGGATTAGCCAGAGACAAGCTGCCACAACCTATTGCATTACTTAGAGTTTAGGAGATGTGTGCAGCGCCTGCAGGGGAAGAAGTGGGAGAAGGGAACGGCCAGGTTGCTCTCCAGAGGGAGAACGTGCTTGTTGGGTCCTTTGTCTTGAGGCTTTTATTTCTTTCTTGCTGGTGGGAATCCTAAGGGAAGGTCTCAGGGGAGGGTTTCAGTAGAATATTCATCAGTTCTCCAGGTGTGCCCTCTCAGGGTCATGGTCTCCACTGATTTGTCAGGGCCAGGGCAGGAGGCTGGTTAGTCTTTGCAGTTGGTTCTGGCCTCGCCCACCCGGTTTTGCTGCTTTTCTGGGCCTGGAGATGTTATCTAGGGAGGTGACCTTTCCCATCTAGCTGTAAATTGCTCCGCAATGTGCTTAGCTATCTGTCTCAGTTTCCCTATTCCACTTGCTAAGGAATTTTCCTAGCTTCTTACTATCCTGTCTCAGAGGTAGATATCCTACCCCTTTCCTATCTGCCAAAGAATTATGCATTCGTTTGCTTTGTTTCTTCCTTTTTAAGGAAGAAGAATTCTTGCCCCAGAGACAAGGAAGTGCATTTAAGTCATAGGGGAAGGAGAGAGCTGGAGATGGGAGACAGGAGAGAAGCTGCAGGACCAGTGTGTTAAGAGGGAGTTTTGGAAGAAGGACACCCTGGAGAACATGTGCTTGGGAATATAAATTTCAGGTTATTTCTTCAGGATAGATTCCCCCAAAGGGAAATTGCCTTGTTAAATAATCTGGTCATTTATAGGTCTCTTGATAAAAAAAAATGCTTTGGGGAGAAGTCATACCATTATACTTCCTTTATCGCCTACCCCAGAAACATAAGAAAGTGCCCATATATTGTTGATATTTTTAAATTTTATAGCTGAATAAACATTTTGGAGCAGATTAGTAGTTGCACAAGTTGGTAAATAACCTCTCTGTCTAACTTCAGATGACAGAGATACAGAGAGATCTGATCAGATCACTGGGAAGGAGTAGGGAGGGGCTGCAGGAAGAGGTTGCCCAAGGCTAGGACGGGATTGGCTGAGATGCTGGATGCCTCCAGAGCGCATGGAATTATAGGCGAGCAGATTTGAAATAAAAGAAGCACTCCCTGGCTTTGGCGCTGTTTTCCCCTGAGGACGTCTGGATGATTGTGCTGTAATTGCCTGCGTTTCCCAACAGACAGTATTTTGGATGGAAAGGGACTCTGGGCACTGCCTAGGGTACGGCCGGCCTGGCAGAGGGTGGCAGGGTTATTCTTTGGGTGTTCTGGAGGGAACCGGCTCTGAGGCAGAGGCCTGCCATTTTTCTTAAATTGTATAGCTTTTGTATATTATGTTGTTTTAGTTTATAAACTAACCCTATAGAAAAAAGATAAGTGATGAAAGCTATGACTTGATCGGCTTAAGTGACTGCTTTTGAATGAGGACTGCTGTCCTTTATTACCAAACCTGTGCCCCTGGAATTTGGCCTCGAGGGTGGCGGTGGGCAGCTAGACCCCAGCTGCTCTTTGGTAACAATGTGTGTGTTGGGACCATTCAAGGCTGGACAGGTTCACGTAATTCGGGCAGACAGAAGAATATTCACGGAGTCATTGGGGTGTTGGACATGCCTTTATTCAAGGGCGGGTGATCCACACACACTGCAAGCTCCTGTCCCCCTGCATATCTCTGCATGGCACACTGCATGTCACCTGTCCCCTTGCGTGGCATGCAGCGTGGCCCTCGTCCCCCAGCGTGGCACCCAGAAGGGAGCCCCTAGCCCTTTAAGTACTGGAACACAGACAAAGCTGGCAGGAGCCAACAGATCTTATGCAACAGAGCTTCGTACTGCACAGGCGAGCCCACTCAAGGCTATGGGAACAGTTTATCGACACAGTCTCAAGGCTATGATAACACTACTTATCGGGCCCATTCTCAAACTTGTGGGAAACTGCTTCCCGTAGTTGCCCAGACACCTGGGTGAGGAAGCCAAGCTGTCTCCTGTTTTACCCTACGTCCTGCTTTCCCTTACACAGCACTTTGACTCTGCTGAGAACTAACAACACGTGACAAGATTGGCCTTTGGCTCGGGGCTAGGTGTCCTAGGGATAGAGCTGGGGGAGAAGGGGAGTGGGCTGGATTCAGGCCTCAGGGACACAAGAAGGGCCACAAACACCTTTTCTCACAGGCTCGGGACCATCCAGACACTTCCCTGACCACACTTTTCCACTCCACTTTCAGCTGACTTTCACATTCTCAAGTTTAACCTTGTCAGGCTTGATGATCAACAAGGTTGCAATGAGTATTCATAGAAACTGGTACAGAAGTTAATGTCCAGATCCGCATGAAACGCAGGCAGAAATGAAGACAGTGACACTTACCAACCTTGACAGAAGGGACAAAAGCCTAAACTCTACAAGGAAATGTTTGTAGCTCTCATCACCAAGGTGCTGCATACTGCAGACAACACATGCACTTTAAAATCTCAGGGTCTAAGCATTATGGAAATGACAATGACATCGTAAGGAGAGCTGTTGTGACTGTAGGAAGATGCTTAGGTTCATACACTGCTTTTCAGCATTTTAGGGTATCTCCAAGTCCTTGACCTTAGGAACTTTTGTCTGTAAGTTTATATCTCAAGTTCTTCCCAATGCTAGTTCCTGGATACTTATGGCCAATTATTCATAAATGAAAAAATGAAGGAGGAAAGGAAATACTTTTCCAAATACTTTAAAAATATTTTTGGGAAAATATAGAACAATGTTACCCAGAACCATCAGAAATCAAGTTGGATGTAAGTCTGACATCTACAGAATTAAAGAGACCACACCAATCCAGACTGGTAGGAGAGGTGCAGACATGGAACAGGCCGGACCCACACCCACGTGTGGTGGATAAAATTTGGGAGGGATATCTTGGGAGCTATAGCCTGAATCCCAAGCCCCACACCAGGCCACCCAGCCAGGGTTCCAATGCCAGGAAGATAAATTCCCACAACTTCTGGCTGCAAAAACCAGTGGGGATTGAGTTGGTGGAAGAAACTCCTGGAATCCCAAGCAGTTCTTCTTAAAGAACCCACACACGCACTTACTCAGACTCACTCCCTCTGAGTTCCAGCACCAGGGTAGTAGCTTGAAAGGCACCGAGGGCATACAGGGAGAAACTGAAGTGGCTGGCATCAAAGAGAGCAGAGGCCATTGTCCCTTTCCTAAGTCTTCTACCCACAGAGCCAGCAAGCTGGTGCCATATCTGAGACTGCATCAATCTGGCCAACACTGTTTGCCCCACCTTGGAGACCCCCAGAGAGTCCACCACACCCATCTTATAGGCCCATCCAAGCTTCTATTCCATATGAATGGCTGGTCTTGGCTCAGGCCACACAACTTCCTAAATTCTCAAACAAGCAACAGATTGCCTCAGTGAGCCCCAGGCCTGGCACTAGCAGCAGCCAGCCTAGATTCACAGCTTGGCTTCAGCTGGGAATCTCCAACCCCAGCACAAATAGCAGCCATCTCAGGTTGCTTCATAGCTCAGGCAGGGTGGCACTAGGCAAAACACAGATGGGGGCTGACCTTGGCTTGCACTACCTGGGAAACCCCAGAACCTGTGCACCCAGTGGACAGCTACAGACTATGTTGGAGCACTACCCCCTGCCCCTGCACACCTGATCCTCCATGGAGGGCAGAGGTTGCTGGTGAGTGGTCATAGCCAATCCTTGCAGCTGACTCACCTGGATAAATCCTTCCCATTGATTTACCAAGAGCAACCAAAGGTCAACTACAAGAGGAGGGTGTACTCAGTCCACACCAAAAGTACACCTTGAGTACCTAGCTTGGGTGATAGGGGAGGCTGTGCCACTGGGTCCTACTAGACACCTGCTACAGTAGGCCGCATTACAAAGAAAGGGAGTGAAAGCAGCTCTACCTAATACATAAAAACAAACACAGGGAGGCTGCCAAAATTAGGAAATAAAGGAACATGGCCCAAATGAAAGAACAGATCAAAATTCCAGAAAAAGGGCTAAATGAAATGGAGATGAGCAATCTATCAGATCCAGAGTCCAAAACACTGGTTATAAGGATGCTCAAGGAACTTAGTAAGGACCTCAGCAGCATGAAAAAGACCTAGTCAGAAACGAAGGATACACTAATTTAAAAAAAGAACAATTTACAGGGAAACCACAGGAGAGTGGATGAAGCCAAGAATCAAATCAATGATTTGGAACATAAGGAAGCAAAAACAACCAATCAGAACAAAAAGAAAAAATAATCCAAAAAATGAGGATAGTATAAGCCTCTGGGACAACAGAAAGAGGTCCAACATTTGCATCATAGGGATGCCAGAAGGAGAAGAGAAAGAGCAAAAAGTTAGAAATATATTTGACAAAATAATGAAAGGAAACTTCTCTAATTTGGTGGAGGAAGTAGACATGCAAGTCCAGGAAGCACAGAGAGTCCCAAATAAGATGGATGCAAAGAGGCCCACGCCAAGACACGTCATAATTAAAATGTCAAAGGTTAAAGATAAAGAGAGAACCTTAAAAGCAGCAAGAGAAAGGAAGTTAGTGACCTACAGGGGAGATCCCATAAGACTGTCAGCTGATTTCTCAAAAGAAACTTTGCAGGCTAGATGGGATTGGCAAGACATATTCAAAGTCATGAAAGCAGAGACCTATAGCCAAGATTTCTGTACCCAATGAAGCTATCATTTAGAATGGAAGGACAGATAAAGATCTTCCCAGACAAGAAAAAACTAAAAGAGTTCATCATCACCAAACCATTATTATATGAAATATGAAAGGGACTTATTTAAGGAAAAAGAAGATCAAAACTATGAACATTAAAATGGCAACAAATGCACAACTATCAAAAACTGGATCTAGCCCTGGCTGGTGTAGCTCAGTGGATTGAGTATGGGCCTGAGAACCAAAGGGTTGCTGGTTTGATTCCCAGTCACGGCACGTGCCTGGGTTGCAGGCCAGGTCCCCAGTAGGGGGCCCATGAAAGGCAACCACACATTGGTGTTCCCCTCTCTCTATTTCTCCCTCCCTTCCCCTCTCTCTAAAAATAAATAAATAAATAAATAAATAAATAAATAAATAAAATCTTTAAAGAAAATGGAATCTAAAAAACAAACTATGCAAACAAAGAGAATAGGAACAGAACCATAGATATGGAAATCATTTGGAGGGTTATCAGCTGGGGGGGGAAGGGGAAGAATGGGTGAAGAGGTGAGGGGATTAAGAATTACAAAGATGTAGTTACTGAATAGCCACGAGAATGTAAAGTACAGTATGACCCAGAGGGTCATTTCTATTTAAGAACTGGCCTGTTGAGAGAGTAAATTTACAGCATGCAAAGTGAAAGAAATTCCCCTTAATAAATATTCAAAATGTGCTCACTAGAAAATTTTCAGTTTTAGTTGGTTTTTGGTGCTTGGTTTTGTAGGTCATAGGTATAAGTGGTGGCATTCTTTTGTGCTTCACTAGTATGGACTGGTATTATCAAAGCATCCAACCCAGGATCAGAGGAATTCTTCGTGGCTCTCCAGGCCCACCTCTAATTAGAATTGAGCTTCCAAGAGAAAAGTAGCTTCTAGCACCTTTACCTTATCTTTTGCCTGGGAATGGTTAAGAGGCTATTACCAACACACAGCAAATATATTCAGGAAAGAAATTAGTTAAAAATGCATTTATATTCAATGGAGAAATAATTGTTATTTCTCTTAGGTAATTGTTATGGCCAATAACAATATCTATTATTATTCATGTATGCCTTTTCATTGACTGTTAACAGCAAACTGTGAGTGGACATTATTGTTATTTCTTTCATAGATAAGGAAGCTGAAGCATGGAGAGGTTTAGGTGACTTGCTCATGGCCATACAACTAGTGAGTAGTGCAGAGAGAGTTCAAACTACATCTTCTGAGATAAAATGATTTGCTGTTTTTGTTGCTCATGTTCCCTTGGTTTAAACTGGGTGTATTATTAAAGTATTCATGCTTAAATATTATTTTATAACATCATTATTATATACAGTTTACCCAAAATATGAAGGAGCTTTGGTCTTATAGGTTAAATAATAGAATGTGTTTCTGGCTAAAATTAAAAAAGCTGAGCTTTGACCATTAGGATGTGAAAACAACAGTTTAGTTGAAGTTCAGTGGGGAAAAAGGAGAGCAATGTACCCTATAGGAATGCATTTGGCAACAACTAATACAAAAATAGAAAAATCTGACCACAGTGCCTTAACGAAACAGGTTTTTCCCCCTTGTAACAAGACGTCCACAGGTGGGCTGTCCATGACTGGGAAGCACCCCACAGCACAGAAGAGTTCCATCCCCTTCTGTCCTCCCGCACTGCCATCCTCAGCATGGGGCTTCTGTCTTTGGTTTGTGACTGAATGATCGTGATCGGCTTTTCCATGTCTAGCTCCACGTGACATTCCATCCTGGAAGAAGGAGGGCTCAACTTGTCTGTCTCTGAGTGTATCTTTTTGTTTGGAAAGAGATGCTCTGCCCAAAGACTTCCTTCTGCGCCTCTTGGACAGAACCAAGTCTCAGGGCCCTACCTGCTGGGGAGTCAGGGAAAGAGAATATTTTCAGCTTGGCCCACTTCCATAACTGAATGAAATTAGGGTTATGTTGGAAAGGAAAAGATAAGGGAATAGATGTTTGGACTAACTATCAATCTAATCATCTTTTTTTTTTTTGGTTAGAGAGGTTGGGAGTGAGAATGTGAATAAATGGGAATGATTAAAAATCACTTAAACTAAACATTGAGTTGGGATAGACTGCGGAGGAGAGAAGTAGGATGTTGTCTGGGTGTGGTCTAATGGATGAGCAACTGCCCGGGTCAGCCCCGCAGGGCTCACTGGTAACTAGCACTGAAGAGCGGGCAGAGCTAAGTGGTGGAACGGTGGTGAGAGGGTATGGAAGCAAGGTGGAGCCCAGTCGGGAAATGGCCAGCACTGAGAGGAAATGCCACAGTTTATGGGGCATATTTTTAAAGGACAAGTCAAATAGTCAAGGTGGCTTCTGGAGGCTAGACTCTACCTTTCAAGGGGCAGTATATCGCCTGTCTTAGAGTGGTCTTGTTTGCAGGCTGCCTCTAACAGAACTCAGAGCATCTCAGGCAGCTGCTCTGTTGTTCAGCAGAAAAACTCCACATGGTGCTAGTTTTTAAAAAAAAAATTAAAAAATATTATTTATTTATTTTTCGAGAGAGGGGAAGGGAAGGAGAGAGAGAGGGAGAGAAACATCAGTGTGTGGTTGCCCTGTCTACTGCTAGGGACCTGGCTTGCAACCCAGGCATGTGCCCTGACTGGGAATCAAACCAGCGACCCTTTGGTTTGCAGGACAGTGCTCAGTCCACTGAGCCACACCAGCCAGGGCTAGTTTTTTTCTTTATGTAGATTATTGCAGGAGCAATCCAGCTATGGTGCTGGATTTTGAGCAAGAAGACCACAATTATACAATGCTCAGCTCCTAGGAAGATCACGCTATATTCCATCACTTGCAGAACACGCATTTTGGAGTTATTTGCCCAGCTGCTAATCACCTTCAGTTTTTCCTTGGGTCCCTTGTGAAGACCTCTGAGTTTTTGCAGCAATCCCGGCAAGTCACCAGGCAGTACAATTGTGACCATGGAATGGCAGGCTTCCTGTGACTTTGTTTTCCGTAGCCCCGTGTTCAGGCCATCAGCATCACGTAGAAGGACACTAGAGGTCACTGCTACGGGAGCAGCTTGCACTAGAGTGGGAGCTGGTGCCAGAGGCATCCAGACTGCTGATAGGTGGGCTAGGGTCTGTCCTACTGGAAAAATGTGTGGAAGTGTTGAGCCTCGGCAGGGTTTGAGAATGACCAGCAGCCCCCACGCTGAAGGTGGAGCCAGGAAGGAGCACTGAGGCACAGAAATCAAAGTTGAGGAGAAGAGTCCTGTGGTTAGGTATGCCAATCCAAAGGAATAAGCAGAGGAGATCCAGTGTATAGAAGCCAAAGTGTAGGAAGACCAGAACCACTGGGGGCTGAGGCAAGGGGTGGGTGCTTGGCCCTAGAAGCCACAGTCCTGAGACAGAATTAGGTTGGGCGGTAGTGGTGGTGGTTGGTAGTGCGCTGGGTGGGGGAAGGTATTGAAAATGCATAGTTTTGCTCTGGCTGGTGCGGCTCAGTGGACTGAGCACCGGCCTGCGAACTGAAAGGTTGCCAGTTTGATATCCAGTCAAGGCACACGCCTTGGGTTGTGGGTCAGGTCCCCAGCTGGGGGCACGCGAGAGGCAGCCCATAGATCAATGTTTCTCTCCCTCTCTTTCTCCCTCCCTGCTCTCTAAAAATAAATAAATAAAATATTAAAAAAGAAAAAGGAAAGGCATAGGTTTTATTCTCCCAATACTGAGTCTTGCCTGACGACGGTGGTCTGCTGCTGCCGCTGTGGAAATGTGGCGCCTGCACAAGGTCATCCGAGGCTGTGCACTTGGAGTCTATCTAAGGGGATTGCTGCCATTACTAGCAAAGTACAAGTACTTTCTAACCTGTTTGGTGCAAGGTGTGATCCCATCTCTATCTGCTCCCCCTTTTCCATTGTTTAAAATGAAGACATTTCCGACTCCGTGGTTCCTAGGAGAGATATTATGAGTCTAAATGAGGTTATGCAGTTCTTGGAATGCCACTGAGGAAAGAGTTATGTAAATTCAGTGTATTGTTATTCATGACAGGTGTGGTTGAGCTGAAAACTCTAGCTGCTCCCCAACCAGGCAAACCATAAAATTAGACTTCCTGTACTGTGCACAATAATTCTCTTTCTTGCCATGGAAACCACAAACCAGCTTTGCCTTATAGAAATGCACTCTCCTCCGAAATTTTAAATATGCATTTTAAAGACTGACTCAGTTTTACTGTGAAGTTACATCTGAGCAAAATGATACCGTCAAAGAAATATGTGTTGCATACAGGACCGTGCGTGTTTAATATGCTCACCAGGAGCTGATCGTGAAGATCATCAATCCACATGATCCAACTGCTTTCTTTTTCACATCGCTGGTTTAATTAGGAAATAAGTTTCGATAATATGATTGCAAATATATTACATTTCTGAACTTGCATGCATCCTTGCTGTGGGCCCTATCTGAGTTCTTTTGATTGCTCTTTAATTCTTCAACAGTAGCAATTTTTTCTTGGCAAATGCATTGTGGGTAATTTATGTTGTTTTGATGGTTTGTTTCTTTGATATAATTCGCAATTCTGCAACCAGAGTGGTAATATACTACAGCGTAGATAAATGGCATGTAAATACAGAGGTTATCTATATAAAATGATTAATATTTCAAAATAAAGTTGTCTGTAAAATTTAAAATATACAGCTATTAATAATATTTTTCACATTACTTTTTTTCTTGACTGAGATTTGTTGCATTTACTATTGTCACGTATTTCCAAAACACATTGGTTAAAAGGAGCTGAAAATCACACATGCATACTTTATGGAAAAATGTGCAGATATATTTTCAATTTTATGCTATAAACTATGGCTTTTCTTGGATGATTAAAATATTCTGGCCCATTTAAAATGAGCTACATAATAAAAGTGATGTGCAATAATAATTTTACAATACTTAATAACACAAAGTGCTTTATCTGAAAAATGCCTTTTAAAAGGTTTTATGCATAACTCAAGCGCTTCTGTTCTGTATAGAAAATAAGGGAGTGATATGCAAGTAAAATTGGAAATTGGAAAGGACTTAAAAAATAATTAAAAAAGCCAGACTTGGAGATTTCTGCCTGTTGGCTAGAAGTAAGAAGTAGTAACATATTAGAAGGTTTTCCACTGTTGTCAACTGGGGGAAGCAGGGCAGAGGGACACAATAGAAAACGTTAGGTCTAAACTCTCTTTAATATAGGGTTCACAGCTTAAAACAGAGGGTACAAAGGGTTAGTTAAGTTTGTTGAATATGCTTCTTATTGTCAATTCATGTCACTGAAGGGAGTTTGCCCTTGCTCACAGGAGAGAGGAGCGTTTAGATCTTCAACCAGACACCTGCCAGAAGTACCTTTAACATGCAAACTAGCCCAGGGAGTTTGCCTGCTTCTAGTCACCATCAAAGCCGAGAGCCTGAAGAAAGCTGCGCACATCCTCCTGGCCCTGGCCCTGAGCGGTCCCTAATGAAGAAGGAAAACCAGGTTAGAGAATCGTAATGTGTTTATTAATGAAGTCTGGGCTATAGTTCATTTAGAATCATCCAAAAGATTAAAATAATTTTGAAAGAAGCTAACAGCAGGAAAAGAGGTATGGAAAGTCACCTCCAGTAGGGACTGACTACTGACTAACCCATCGTGGAAACCATGACCCGCAATGATTTTGGTGACCTGAAGACATAATAAAAAAAATTAGTAGATTAAAAAAAATGATATATTAACCAATGACTACATGGTCAAATGTGATAAAATTCCAGAATATCATAATTGCTTCAATAAGAATATTGAGAACACTGTAGATTTCATCCTCTGCACTCGGCGCTTCTGTTGTGGTGAGTGTTGGCACGCGAAGGTCCGGATTTCTCCCAGCCCCATTGGGTTCGGCTGCCGCATAGCTTTGGTTATGACTCCATCTCTCATGAACAAACTTCTGAAAGGACACGATTTATAAATTCTGTGCTTCTCAGAGGTCATTTTCTTAATAATATAATTTTTTGAAAGGCAAAATAAAGCGTGAACTTGCTGAACATGATGTAGCTACAGACTTGCCTGCAGGCAGGATTGTGTGTGTGTGTGTGTGTGAATTGCTTCATTAGCAAATTCAGACAGAGTTTTGTGAATAGCCTCTCTGAAGCCTTGTTGGTAAGAAAAGTTGGTTCCTCTGGTTTCTATGACTTCATTTTATGTCTGCTCTAAAATCTTCAGCGGCACCCATGTCCTGATGAATCAAGCTTGCGATGTTCTACCCTGGTGATGGGTGGGAGAGATACAGAGAAAAGGACAGAGAAAATGGGCCTCTCTTTCCCTCCATGATTTCCAGCCATCTGTATTTGGTCTTTTCCTTGACCTTGAGTTGAGGAGTCTACAATCATCACTTCTTCTGGGCCAATTATGACCTTCTCTATCGCTCTCAACACAAAACAGAGTCAACAGTGGCACTCAATGAATATTTGTTGGTTGATTGAACTTTAGAGAAAGTGACATTGCCTCTTTTTAATATAGCCTGAGTGGACAAAAGATCTTTGTCGTATTGGAGTAAAATTCATAAAATGCCTAATATAGTAAGAATGTGTTTTACTATAGTTTGTCTTTGATCTAACCTTTTATGAGTGAAAATGGAGACATTTTAGTTGAGGATCACTTTGTCCCCTCGCCCCTTCTGGTATGACACTCACTTTTGAAACAAGACTTTTGGAACCCCTTAGCCAAGTTTAAATCAACTCTGCAAAGTCACTTGCTTAATAGTGCCTTTTATCCCCATCTGTTGTCATTTATTTTGCTTTTATTTATTTATTTTTTAACCCAGAACAGCTCCTTAGGAGAGCGGTACATGGGTGGAAATAAATAAGGACGGGTTGACTGATTATGATTAGAGAGTGTGCATCCTGAAGCTGGAGGTTATAGAGAGCCAGCGCCAGCTCTTACACGGGGTGGTGGGGGGTCTGGGGAGCTGATTAGAGGAAGAACCCCAGCCGCTGCAGAGAGGGCCAGGTGAGATGCCTGCAAGACTGTGGACTACTCTTGATTCCTCATCTACATAAATTACTTTGGAACCAACTGTAAACTAGTTCAATGGTTGGCTGGTGACAAAAAGATGAAGAAAATAATGAATGCCTATGAAGCCACACAGAAGATTTAGAGGGATTTGTGTCAGCTTTGTAACCAGACTGACATGTGGGAAATAAAATTTATTGTTGCTAAACACTGAACATTACTCCTGAGGACTAAAGTAATGAGCACAAGTAAAAATAAATAGCACTGAACTAACTGGAGCAGCAAGACTTTCAAAAGGGCGCTCAGGAGAGAGGAAGGAAAAGTTTTTTTTCTGACACTGCTTAGGTAACATAAAGCCACAATTTACCTATGTAATATAGCATTAGGTTAATTACAGCTGCCCAGATGGTAGGGCAAAGTATTTAGTTATACTCAGTTCATCAACTCTTTTCTCCCAAATTTCAAAGAACGCATCAATATTTGTTAAAATATACACCTCAAAGTTTTATATCCTCAAGTTTTGAAAACATAGCAAAAAATTATAATATAGTTTGAGTATTATTAGACAGGTTTCAATTCAGCACCTGTGTTGAGTGGTGAATAAACCCATTAGACCTTGAAATATTGCCTTGGAAAACATTAATGACAAGGAAAAGTATTAGTTTAGGGAATAGCCTCCCCTGGAAAGAGTCAGAAACTCTTATCACTTGAGACATTCAACATGGGTATAAAATGAACCAAGCGAATTATTTTCTCTCTGATGTAATTCTGAGCATACATAGCGAAAGAAATTTATTTTTATTTTGTCAATGCGTTTTTCTTTCTCAGTTTACCATTAAGTATATTACAAATCACTTTTAAACCTCTCAGTAAATGTATTTTCCAGTGTCTCTGCATCAGGCCCATATTGTCAGAAATTAATTATTTAGGATGATATCAGGTTTGTCACTTACCCAGGGATTGAGTTTTAAACTGTACCTCAATTTGGGAATAAGATTAATTTTTTTGGAGTTTCCTACTAAATGCATTTGTGTCTTTTCACCAAGGTGCACTCTGAATAGCTGTACCTTTGTACTCACTGAAGCACAGAGGTTGATGAGTTTGATTGAAAGAGAGACTTTGAAAGGTGCTGCAATGCTTTATGTGGGCATCACCAGGTCCAAGTGGTGTTGCAGTGGGGTTTCTAGTTTTAGCTCTGCCGCTAAAATGCTGTTGGACTTTGGACCACCCAATTAGCATTACTAGGCCTTGGCTTCTTCCTTGGCTTCTTCATTTGCAAGTGAGAAATATGTCTTTCTCTCATTGGGATGCTCTCTTAAAACTTCTTTTTTTTAAAAAAAATTATTTTTAGATAGAGGGACGGGAGGGAGAAAGAAAGGGAGGGAAACATCAATGTGTGGTTGCCTCTCACTTGGCCCCTACTGGGGACCTGGCCTGCAACCCAGGCATGTGCCCTGACTAGGAATCAAACTGGCAACCCTTTGGTTCACAGCCCATGCTCAATCCACTGAGCTACACCAGCCAGGGTCTAAAACTTTCTTTTAGCCATCCAACCATTAGGCTAATGGTAATCTGGATCCAGGAGATGAAATGTAATGAGCAAGGCTGCCCCCTGGAGGTCTCATCTAGAGCAAGGATTGGAAAAATTTTTCTTTAAGGGTCAGAGAGTTAATATTTTAGACTTAGTGGGCCAAGAGATAAAACTGAAAGTATTGTGTAGGTATTTTTTAATCTTCATCACAGGACATATTCATTGATTTTAGAGAGAGAGGGACAGAAAGGGAGAAAGAGAGAGACATTAATGTGAGAACGAAACATCCATTGGTTGCCTCCCCTACATGCACCGGGGGTTGAACTGGCAATTAGTATGTGCTTTGACCAGGAATTGAACCAGCAATCTTTTGGCATAAGGGAAGGTGGGAGGGTGCTCCAACCAAGTGAGCCACCCAGTCAGAGTGCATTATGTAGATATTTCTCTAACTGTTAGGAACATGTAAAAACTATTCTTGAGGGTGGCACAAAAACCAGTGGCGGGCTGGATTTGGCCCCGCTGTAGTTGCCCACCCCTGGTCTAGAGGATAACAAACAGATAATCACACTTGAATGTGAAGCCTGTATTGATAGAAGTATGAGGTAAAAAATTCATTGGAACTATTTTCTTCCTTAAGCCAACCAGACAGTGTAGTTAAAATAGCCTTTCCTGTCCTGGCTGGTGTGGCTCAGTGGATTGAGTGCCAGCCTGTGGACCAAAGTGTCGCCAGTTCAATTCCCAGTCAGGGCACATGCTGGATTGCAGGCCAGGTCCCCAGTTGGGGGCATGTGAGAGGCAACCTATCGATGTATCTCTTGCACATGGATGTTTTTCTCCCTCTCTTTCTTCCTCCCTTCCCCTCTCTCTAAAACTAAATAAATAAAATCTTAAAAAAAAATAAAAGCATTTCCTGGTTATGTGAGAGCCCTTTGCCTCACTGGGGAACATGAAGAGGCTTCCCTGGGCTGTCTTTTTTCATCTCCGTCTCTCATCTTCCTTTCTCTTTGTTTTCCTCGACCTCAAAGTACCATTCCCATTTGCTCCAAGAGCTCTTTTACTGGGGACAAGATGAGGAGGTCAGGGAGGAGGGAGGAAAAGAAGGAGGAGACCAACAAGAATTTTAATTTCCCACGCGCCAACATAATTATAGAGCAGATACAAATCCCTCCAAATCTTTTGCGTTGCTTTGTATGCATTCATTATTTTCCTCATCTTTTTGTCACCAGCCAACCATTTAACTAGTTTACAGTCAGTTCCAGGGAAATTTATGTAGATTAGAAATCACCAACCTAAACTGAAGCCCTAAAGACATCTTACCTGTTTCTGCCTTGATAGATAATGCGTTTTAATAAATTCACTCTGTCTGTCAGAAGCCTCGTGTCAGCTGCATAGCTTGTCTTATCACGAAGGTCTGTCTGTGAGCTGCCTGTCCTAAGTGTGGAGTGCAGATGATCAGAAAGCCTCTCATCAGATTGTTCTGGAGTTTTTCACCAACCAGAGCCCATTGTTTTGGGAATTCATTTAAATAGGTATAAGGAAAATATTAAGAGTCTAAAAAATGCATTTAACTCTGTTGCATTTTCCTTCTCTATGATTAATTTTATTTCCCCTGGGAAATGTTACCCTTTGAAGTTGCAGATGAATTAGAATTTTTCTTTCAGAACTACTAACACATCCCATTCCTGACAAGCGGTGTGCTCCCTATGGCAAGCTTTGATTTTTCACACAATTAAATGCATTTAATATCGAATAAATGACCTGCTGTCATTATTAGTGTTTATTGTTAGTGTGACTTGAACACCAGCAATATTTTCTTTTTGTATAGTTCTAGAATAAGACTTTTTTTTTCTGAGACATTCTGACCAGTGTTGCATGTGTATCAAAAACGAGGTGCTTGACCGTTTGAAGTCTGGTCAGACCAGCTCTGTTAAGGCACTTTCCAAAGTGGTAGGACTGGGCTGGTAGTTTGTGGCTTGACCAAACAATGACTATTACGGGATATACTCTACAAGCGTGGTGATTTCCTGTCGCAAACCGGTGGGGCTCTGGCGCAAGGAAGCCTTTTTGATTACGACTAGGTGGTGAGCTCTCATGTTACGAGGGAGACGGAGAGAGGCTTGGTAAAGCTTGACCCGTGATCAAAACCATAGTCACAGCAAGTGTGTGCGCGTGTGTCTGTGTTGGTACAGAGCGCAGATGTCTGCACTTAGCCTTGTGCCTGGCCAGGCCCCTGGGGACTCATGGCTGGGTCATAGACAACGGAGAAGCCTTTGAGTTCATTGTTTGCGAGTGGAAGGCAGTGCTGTGGTTGGGAACCTGTAGCGGCTACTGTCAGTGGCCTGTTCCCTTCGACCCCCAACGACCGTTCCCTTCCTTTTTGGCAAACACAGTCTTGTTTTGTGTTGACGGGGGTGCCGAGCTAGAGGGATTAAAATCACGACTGGTTTTAGTTATTAATGGCCATCTCATTTCTTTTGACAGAACTCCCTTTCCCAGTGATGGCCAGAGCCGGGATGAGCATGTGTGTAAGGAGTTCGGCCAGAGTTACACGAGGAGGCCTCTGCAGGTGGGCGTCTAGGAAAAACTCCTCCCTTTTTGTTCAGTTGGTGTTTTATGCAGATGGGCTGCTTGGATCTGTGGTAAATAATCTTGTGATCAAGGAGTGGTAGGCCTGAGAATAAAAAGCCAACAGATGAGAATGGCAAAGATGGAAAGAAATTAGACGTTTGGTGGTGTTGCGGAGTTGCTACACCAAATCTGGAACTCTCTACTTCCAGACGTCTTGTCATATGAATGAAGTCAGTGCTTTCTTTGCTTAAAGCCACTGTTCATTGGTTTTTCTCTTTCTTTCAGTTGCTTGAAGACAAATGAGTTCAACATCAAAATGGGGAGAGGCACGTTCATTTACTTTACCACAAAGCTTGGAGCTGTGCAAGCACTACAAGGGCTCCGGCCGTAGGAGCGTGCGGGAAGGGCAGCGTGCGGGGAGGGCGACTGTGCCCGGTCAGAGCATACGCAGTTCCGAGGGTACGCAGAGGGATGGTACCGCAGAGGAATGGAGTCTAGTGGATGTAGCTGCAGCCGGCGGCTGTGGCAGCTGTGTCTGGTGACCCCAGCGGAAGTGGCAGGTGTGCCTGACTGAATGGTGTGAATGGTAAAGCCGGGTAGAGGTACTGGTGGTACCTCATTGATACTAGGATGCCTCATGTTGAGGGAATAGAGCAGAAATGAGAAAATAAAACGATGGTACAACAGGAGCTCACTGGATCGCTGATTTTACTTTTTAGGAGTGCAAAGGACTCTCTGGTTTCTGAGAAAGGATTACTTGCTGCAACATCTACATTCCAAATGTTTTGTGGCTCCAACACAATAGGAATTTATGTTTTGCCTCCATAACAGTCTGGTGGTCCATGGATGGTTTTCCATTCAGGAGCTCAGGAGACTTCCATCTGGAGATTCAGCACTGCCTTTGGACCTGGTGGCCATGGAGCTGGTGGGAGGGAAAAGGAGAGGGTGGAGGAGAGTCGTATGCTCCTTAAAGGCCTGGCTCCAGGGTGGCGCCCGTTACTCCTGCCTCATTTCACAGTGAAAATGAGTTTATGTCCCCACCTGACTGCAGAAGGAGTGGGAACTGGGTTTCCCTGGTTGGACGGCTGCTTCCAATTTACAACTTTATATCTTGAAGTGGGAGAGTGGACATCCAGGTTTTCCCAGAAATGCTTGTTTAGGGATAGAATTGGGATGGGGCAGATAGTTTGCAGAGCCATGGACTTCTGAACTGGCTGGTGGGGTAAGCCAGTAACATATAGTTAACAAGGTCAATGACTTACCCATTGGTCTTCTAAGTGCAGGAGTGGCATTTCCCCCCTTCCTTGGAATTATCTACTTGACTATATAAAATTACCAAATAATTAAAAAATCCCTTTTTTGCCAAATTATTTTGACCTGGGATGGCCATAGCATTGGATTTCATTTATGATTTAACATAAACCATGTATCAACAGTCTAAAGTATACATATGCACCTGCCCAGTCCTTTTGTTCAAGAACAAAGCACTTATAGCATGTTGTAGTTTTATTTTAAAGGGTTTTTGATGACTGCATGGGTTATGACTACTAAGAAATAAAATTTCAAAATGAAAATCAGACTTATTTTTCAAGTGCCTGTCATAAATGCGTTGCTACCCATGTAATAAAGTAATTTTCCCTTGTGTGATAAATGTAGCACCAAAGAAGAATGAACCTTGTCTGACAAAATGGCTTTTATTAATCTCCTAATGTTTTTATTTTGTTGTAGACTTATGATTAGTTTCAAGAGAGTAGCAAACAGGTTATGATCAGAGTTGAATATTATTGCTATCCAGATAGCTTTGGCTAATGCCTGCTGTTTATTTCAGACACAAAATGCTTCCATTAAGAAAAATCAATGATAATGGTCTGACTTTATTATCAAGAAATTATACCTGTTATGTAAACCTTGCTAATTATAAGCGCTTGAATTCATCTGGGTGATATAACAGATGAAAAAGGCCATTTATTAGAAATACTTGGCATCAGGACCAGCATAATAAAACTGAAATAATAAAAAGCAATATAAGGAAAGCAGAAACATTAATGGAATGAAGCTTGCCCGGGAATGAGTTATGCCGAGAGACAACGTGGGGGATGGGACCAGCGCACACAGTGCCTTGTGTTGGAAAGCGATTCCCCTCTGCCGCCTGTCCCCATCTTCCCCTCCTCTCACTTTCCTCCTTGCTTTTCCCAGGCGATCTCATGCGGGTATCTGCTGCAGCTTCTATTGAGTCCTGTCTTTAGAGCTTCAGCACTGACCTCTTGCTCGTGGTCCCGTCTGCCCTCTGGCCATCCCTGCCTGGATGTCTGGTTGGAACCTGAACGCTAAGTTCAGGAGCCCAAATAGAATTGAACGTCTGTCCTCTTGAATCATCTATCCTAACTTGAATATCAATGTGTCACCCTTGATTCCTCCCTCCCTCTCACTGTTTCCAGTCAGAAATTTCTATCAAATCTAGCTTCTACCCTCACTCCCGCTGCCTTAGTCTGGGCCGTCACCATTTCTTGTTTTAATGACTTAGCCTATTGAACCAGTTTGGGGTGTAACCATGAAAGCAGTTGTATTTTTGTCTTCCATAATACTTTTATTTTTAAATGTTCCCTCAACTTTTTATTTTGAAATATTTTAAACCTATAGAAAAGTTGAAATAATAGAACAAAAAGATGTGAAAGCTTTGCCTCCTTGATTCATCAAGTGTTGATACTTTGCCACCCCTCCCTCCCTCCTGCCTCTGTGTCTCTCTCCCCCTTGTCCATCCCTCGCACCCCTTACAGAAACCAGCCCTGCCCTGGCTCCGTAAGGGTGTGTGGTTTGGGTTTGGTATGTACTCTGACATCCCCATCTGCTTCTGTTGGTCTAAGTAAAAGGTGTTTCAGGCAGCAGTGGAGGGAGACAGTGGAGAGAAGGGGTCACTTAGATGAGGGATGTTGTAAGCCCTGTCAAACCAGTGGCACCTGCCTGGGTGTCTGGGTGTCAGCATGGAGAGGAAGCCATTCTCCCAGGGTGCAGCTTGGCCACCTGAAGGATCAGGTGGCACCAGAGTGTCAGGTGAGAGTGTGGTCCGTGGAGTGCCATGTCCTGACAGTGGCACTGGCAGCTGTGGCGGGCGGGGTCTGAACATCTTCCCCCCAGTAGCCTTTTGATAGTGGATGGCATTTGGAGCAGAAGGGTGTGAACGGCATTTATTTCTGAGCATAACACCTGGAGATCCTCAGAATGGGTAAGGCTTTGAGACTGGAGAGGTGGCGGCGGCTGCAGACCTCGTGAGTGTAAATGGCGTCTAGAGAACAGCAGGATGTAGGCAGTGTGTTACCGTGACCTCACAGGCTGGTGAGGTCTGAGGACATCTGGGTTCTCAAGTACAGAAATTAAGATATTAAAAAGATATAAGCTGAAAGGGGAACATTTCCTTTACCCTATAGTTTATCATGCCCCTCATGGTGTAGAGGTAATTTCTAAATCATCCATCATCTCTCTCTTTCATTTTGATCATATACATGTTATATAAACATATGTGACAATCTGCCTGTCTGGCCATTTAATCTTCAAAGCCATTGAGTACTATTAGCTCTGATTTTATTTTAATAGAACAAAAGTATTTTTGTCTGCATTAACTATATAACCCTGCCTTTCAAGTCATTCAAGCAAAACTCCAAAATCCTTTCTGTCTCAAAAATATTGCTAATAGGTTTATTAATTTTAAAAATCTTCCTTTTTTTTTTTGCCCTGGCTGGTGTGGCTCAGTGGATTGAGTTCTGGCCTGCGAACCAAAGTGTTGCCAGTTTGATTCCCAATCAGGGCACATGCCTGGGCTGCAGGCCAGGTCCTCAGTAGGGTGTGCGCAAGAGGCAAGACACAGTGATGTTGCTCTCCCTCTCTTTCTCCCTCCCTCCCCCTCTATCTAAAAATAAATAAAAAAATCTTTAAAAATCTTCTTTTTGTCAGAGGGAACTAGACATATGTTACAGGTTGTGTTTTCCAAAGATAGTAGCAGTGATCTCTCCCCTTTCAGATGTTCTTACAATGTGACCGTGGTGTTCCTCTCATCAAATGGTGAGATCTGTATCCCCTCTTCTTGCACCTGGGTGGACCTTTGCGACTGCCTCAACTAATAGAGGATGATGGAAGTGATGCTGTGTGGCTATTGACGCTAGGTCATAAAAATGGTGTGCATTTCTGCTGTATTGTATTGGGACATTTGCTCTTGGTACCCGGCCATGTGCTATGAAGAAGCCCAATTAACCCACATGAAGATCCACATGAAGAGGCCATGTATAAGTGTTCTGGCCAACAGCCAACCTGAGCTCTCAGCAGGCCACTACCATCAATCATTAGCATCAACCTCATGTGAGTACCAATCCTGCCAGATGAGTCCACCCCTCAGCCACTGAGTAACCCTCAATCTTTGGTGCTTCCTAGTCAAATATTTAACTATCAGAGAGTCAAAAAGCCCTCCCTGAAGTGCTCTGCTCAAATTCCTGACCCATAGCATCTGTGAACATAATAAAATTGTTGTTTCATGCCACCTAGTTTTAGGGTGTTTGCAATAGTAACTGAAATGGCATACATGCCCTTTTCTGTTTTGTTGACAATTCCATGAATTTTGATGACTTCAAAATTTTTTACAAGTGAATCAGTTTGAAGGTATTTTCTTTTTAAATTTTTTAATTTATTTTAAAAAGATTTTATTTATTTATTTTTAGATAGAGGATAAGAGAGGGAGAAAGAAAGGGAGAGAGAAATCAGCGTGTGAGAGAAACGTTGATCAGTTGCTTCTCGTGCTCACTCTGACTAGGCACCCAACCTGTAACCCAGGCATGTGCCCTGACCAGGAATGGCACCGGCGACCTTTTGCTTTGGGGGACGATGCCCAACCAACTGAGCCACACTGGTCAGGGCTGTAGATATTTTCTTTATCCCATATTGCTGACATCTTAATCTGAGAATTGTCTCCATAAAATCCTTTAGTTCAAACATGGCTGGGTATTCAGGGGGTTTCTGTCAGTGAGGTAACTCCCCCAGAGTCTTCATACAAAGACCAATGAGACTCCTGAGAAAGAGCTCAGCCCGAACAGAGGCTCTCTGCTCAGGAACTGTGCCTGAATAATGACCCAGTGTCAGAGGGCTGGGCTAACTGTGAGTACAGTTCAGTATCATCACTCTACTTGCCTTTCAGCCCAGCCACTGTGGACCTAAACCTAAATTCCAGAGACAGGGGATTGGCAATGCCAGCATGGCTAAAAGAAGAGGAGCAGCTTCAGCTGATCTTCCTTGGGGCTGTGAGAACATAAACCAACAGGTTCAGCATCACTGGTGCCAGCTGCCTTGACCACATAAAAAGATATCTACCCTTGGCTGTTGGCCACTGGGTGTCCCATTGTTGACTTTGGTGGCCTTAGCAGAGAGCCAGAGAAGGTGAGGGACAAATGGTGCTTACTATGTGGAAGTTGGGAGGACTGTGTTCATTCATTCATTCATTCACTCATTCATTCACTATGTAGTAGGGACTTAACTCTCTATGAATTCTGTTCTCCCCTTCAAGAATAATAGAAGCATAGTTGGGCACATGGCCACCAATCTGTCCTACATTTATCAGTTTCCTTTGCCACGTGGAATGTGAGAAGCGATGTGTACCACTTGCAGCTCGGGGACTTTAGACATCTGGACATGCATCTCCAAGATTTTTTTTTTTCTTCCTACTGGCTGGAACCCATCAGCTCAATCTTAACATGCAGGGGAGAGCAACATCCAGGGTCTCTGAATGACTATGGAGCAGAGCCACTGACATGGAATGCTCACTACTAATTTTTAGGTGAAAAGTAAACTGTCTTAAACATTTAAAACTTTTCATTGAGTTTCTTTGTTTTAGTCATTTAGCCTTACCCTAGCCAATACACTTACCCATCCAACAAATATTTATTGGCCTATATATTAGGTTCTGTGAAAGATGATGGGGATACAATGGTAAGCTGAAAATTCACTGGGGGATGCAGACATGAATATGTAATTACAATTGTGATACACGTTAGGGGCTCTAGAGAAGAGGTGTATGGTAAAGGAGAGCATATAGTTAGGGGAATTGAGGGAAAAGAAGAGAGAGTTAATTTGGGGGTGGGAGGTGATTGGCAGAGGTCATACTAGGTAGAAGGAACAGCATGTGCAAAGGCCTCGGGGTAGCAGTCTGCGTGGTGCATTTGAGGATCCGAAAGAAGTCTGGTGTGGCTGATGTAAACAGAAGGAGTATGGTGCAAGATCTGACCGGAGAAATATCATGAGGTCTGACCATGGGGAGTCTTGTCAGCTAGGATCTTAGTCTTTATCTTAACAGCAAAGAAATTTTTATTATTAGAACAATGAAAAAAGCTATTGAAGAATTAAAGCAGAGGAATGACATCAAAGTTGTACTTTGGAAGGATTCCATGCACTTTGGTAGGCATGGAGGGAGAAGAGGTAAAGCAGAGAGCTTGGTTAGGAGGCTGCTGCAATAGCCCTATTACTTGGGAACACATGTGATAGATCCTCTGGGATTCCCAAGAATAGTTTTGGGGGTGATTTTGAGTTGGGGCAAGGATTCCTAAAGTTGTGGGTAGGGATGAACTAAAGACATATTATTTTGTGTTTACAGCTCTCGTTTTGCGTGCATGAGGGTAGGCCAGAGAAGCTCAGGCTATAAGAATGTAACAACAGCTCTATTTTGTGAACCCCAAATTGAGTTACATGGTATGACAATGGGACAAATATTTGAAGTATCCAGATGGTCTTTGGAAAGTCTAGGTTGTAATATCTGCTGGATAAACTGGAGTCAGATTTGGTGGCTCATGTTCTCCTAGTTCAGGTGGGACAGAAGCAGCTGTAGGTTATTTCACACAACCTCAGGATGGAGCATGAACAGCTTGATGGAGTGCGAACTCTCTCTACTTTACGAAGATGCTCTATCTGTGTGATGCCAAACTGCTGATGAAGTATCAAGTCATCTGATGCTCAGCCGGCTCTTTGACCCTTTTTGCATTATTGTCACTGGTTGGGTAGTGTAAGGACCTGTGCAATTTAAAGTAAGGACCTTGTACTCTCTGTTTTTATGAGTCTTCATAGTACAAAGCAGATTCTTGTGTTGCTGTTAGATTTTAATTGTAGGTGGTGTTATAGTGTGAGTTCTGTGTTCTACTGTGGCTCTTCAAAGTACAACTTCTGTTCAAGTTTTTTTCCTTGGGGCCAGCTCATTGATGAAAAGTGTAACCCTGGCAATGATTTAAATTTCAACTACAGAAGAAAGGAGACTTAAATTTTTAAAGCTATTTTCAACTCAGTCAATTAGGCACAGTTCTGTGATCATATGACAGTGGCAAGTCTTAGGATAAATGACATGAGATTATAATGTTAATGATTAAAAAAAAACTCTGTTATGGTGTTTCCTTAAAGTTATTTCTATTAGTCCCTGACTAATGTGATTTATGTGAAAATAAAGATTAGAGTTATTTGCTTTTCCTTATCTCTAAAATGTATTACATATACAGGTATGATTTGCTTATTATGATTTAAAGAACCACATGTCTTTATAATTCATAGTTTAGAATTTGCCTCTTGGATAACAACACTGGTACCTCATTATCTTAAAAAGTGCATTTTGGGTTGTACCAGACAATATTCATCACTAAGTCCTATTGATTTCACTTTCTATCACTTGAACCCATTGACTTTTCGCCATCTCTATGTCCACAATTTATTTATTTATTTATTTATTTTTTATTTTTTAAACTATATTTTATTGATTATGCTGTTACAGTTGTCCCACTTTTCCCCCCTTCTTGCCCCCCACCCCCACCCTTTCCCCACCCTTTAGTTTTGTCCATAGGTCATACACATAAGTCCTTCTGCTTCTGCCTTTCCTATACTATCCTTAACCTCCCCCTGTCTGTTGTCTACTTCCCATTTATGCTACCTGTTCTGTGCCCAATTCCCATCCTCTCCCCCAACCACTCCCCTATTGATGTTCCTCCATACCTTATATAACTCCCTTTAACATTTCATACAATAAAGGCTGGGTGGTGATGAACTTCTTGAACTTGACCTTATCTGAGAAGCACTGTATCTGCCCTTCCATTCTAAATGAAAACTTTGCTGGATAGAGTATTCTTGGATGTAGGTCCTTGCCTTTCATGACTTGGAATACTTCTCTCCAGCCC